>JAOXYD010000009.1:2325804-2345440 GCA_028565735.1 Pinacopodium congolense | reverse complement strand
TTCTTAGTTCACTCATTCAACTATGAAAAATCATCCAAAAGTACTATAGAACCAATATATTTACATTGAATCACAATTCTACTTGGCTATAATCATGCCTTCTTCAAACTTTAACCCAATTCACAATAATCTATCTCATATATAAAATGAACACAAATAAACACAAACACACTCAAGCACTAATAAGCAAAGGCTTGATTGAGATGTCACTTGGTTTTGCATACGTTAAAGTGAACACCCCTGATTATTCAACCAAGCCTCATCACACCAACTAGCTACTAACTCCACTCATGAACTTTGACCTTTCTAAGGTATCAAGCCAGTGGAGTGAAATATTGCTCCACTAGCTCTTTATTTTTATGTTCTCTTTTTTCAATTTCTTTCTTTCTTTTCTCTCATTTTTTCTATTTGATTTTTTTCTTTTTTTCTCGTGAAACAAAAAGCATTATACATAAAAAGCATCATAATGATTATCAAGCATCCATTTTCCAAAATCATGATGTAAACCAAATGTCATCAATCCTTAATATTCACAGCCAGCTGCATAGACTTCTAAATTCACTCACATAATCAAAACATTTATGCAGATATGTTATGTTCCATTCAAAATTCACATGTGAATCCATTGGAATTTCTATATCCACTTAGGATTATGAAAAAGAAATTGAGTCCATCATGTATTCACAACCACAATTTAAAAAATCCATGATCAAACAAAAATTAGTTCAAAATAACTTTACCAATCATATGTATCTCATCAAGATATACCAGTTAACCTTTTATCAACCTTAGCATGATTTTTAGTAAAATATACAAGTTAGTTGTAAAAGGACTTACAAAGATCTAAGTGTGTCTCTCTTAAGATGATAATTATCTCATTTCCCCAAAAACTTAATATCAAAATTGTCTCTAATGTTCAAATATTCAACAAAGGAGGGAAAAGAGAAAGAAGAAACTTCCCTAAAAAGGATCGGCCAAGGACTCCTCACAACCAACCTCACAAAGATGAGAAGCTGATGTGTTATGAAGGAACAATTGCTCCTCAGAGTTATCCACTAACCTATGCAAATATAATTTAACTCACTGTCCATTTACCTTGAAAGGGTTTTCATTTTCTCATCTTACTTCAAAAACCCTAAAAGGAAAGACTTGAATCACCTCAAATGGACGATACCATCTCAACTTAAGCTTCCTTAGAAAGAGAAGAAGACAAGAGTTATAAAGCAATACCTAGTCACCTATCGTAAAGTCTTGGTAGAGAATCTTATTACCACGGCATTTCTTTACAAACTCCTTATACTACTTCGAATTATGGTACACATCAAAACAAAACTCTAAGATTTTTCTCTTTGGAACTCCTAGAAGCATTAACTATTATCTATAAGATTTTCTTTAATTCCATGTTTGAGACTTCAACTTGTCCACTAGTTTGGAGTTGTTATGGTGTTGCAACTTTATGGGTCGCCCTATACTTTGCTAATAATGAATCAAAACATTTATTTAAAAAATACGACCCTATATCACTAATGATAGCCCTAGGTATGCCAAAACGTGCAAAAATGTTCCTCTTCAAAAACTTAACAACACATCTAGCGTCATTTGTGGACAGTGCCTCTGCTTCCATCCACTTGGTAATATAATCGACAGCAAAAAAAATGTATTGATAGGAGTATGAATTAAAGAATGGTCCCATGAAGTTTATATCCCACACATCAATAACTGCATAGACAAGAATGTTAGTTAATGGCATGTCATGTTTCCTAGTAATGTTCTCAAAAATTTGACATCTGTCACAAGATTTAAAAAATGTAAATGAATCTGTAAACAAGGTGGGCCAATAAAAACCACATTCTAAGATTTTATGAGCTGTCCTAGAAGCAACATAATGTCCCCCAGCCTCTCTAAAATGACAATGATGTAAAATAGAGGACATTTCTTCTTCAGGAATGCAACGCCTAAATATGCCATCTACACAAATCTTATAAAACAAAGGTCATCCCACAAATAGTGTTTTACCTCACTCAAGAAATTCTTCCTTTGAGAATAAGAAATGTTAAGGGGAAAGATGTTACCAGCAACGTAGTTAATGTAATATGTAAAACATAGGGTGGCTGTCATAGCCATCAGATGCTCATTAGAAAAGTCTTCTTGATGTATTTGTGTGTCACACTCTCTATGGTATCTTCATCTGACCTTGATAGGTGATCAGCTACAAAGTTTTAGGCCCCTTCTTATCTCAAAACTCAATGTAAAATTCTTGCAACAGTAAGACCCTATGAATCAGTCTTAGTTTGGCATCGAGTTTTGTCATCTAGTACTTCAAAGCTATATGATCAGTATAAACAATGACTTTAGGCAAAAAAAAAATATGATCGAAACTTGTCAAAAGTAGACATAACTGCCAACATCTCTTTTTTGTGGTGCTATAGTGGCATTGTGTGATATTCAAAGTTCGACTTGCATAATAGATAGGACGAAAGATTACACCTTGGCATTAGCCTAACATAGCCCCCACTGCAAAATCACTTGCATCACATATTAGTTCAAATGGAAGTTACCAATCAGGAGATTTAAGTATAGGAGCAGTCACAAGTTTATCCTTCAACAGTTGAAAAGATGTCATGCATTTACCATAAAAAACAAACATAGAATCTTTCTCAAGCAATGTAGTCAAAGATCTACCAATCTTAGAAAAATTCTTAACGAAGTGTCATTAAAAATTAACATGTCCTAAGAAACTCTTAATAGATTTAACATTGTTAAGTAGAGAAAGTTTCTTAATGACATCAACTTTTCTGAACCTTTGCTAAAAATCTTATGACCTAAAACAATGCATTCCTGAACTATGAAATGACATTTTCCTAATTTATCAGTAAATGAGTCTCCTCACATCTGATTAAGAATTTCTCAAAATTATCTAAACATGCATCAAATGAAGTGAAAAAAATAAATAAGTCATCCATAAAGATCTCAATGCAAGATTCAATCATGTTAGAAAAGATAGCAATCATGCACCTCTAAAATTTAGCTAAAGCATTACATAAACCAAATGGCATGCGTTTATATGCAAATGTACCATAAGGATATGTAAAAGTGGTTTTCTCCTGATCTTCTGTGGCTACCGGAATCAGAAAATACCCATTATATCCATCTAAAGTAGAATAAAAGCAACCTAACTTGTCAATCACCTAATCAATAAAATGCAAGGGAAAGTGATCATTTCAGGTGGCATCATTCAATTTTCTATAATTAACGCACATTCTCCACCCAGTTACTTTCCTAGTGACTATCAATTTATTTTTTTCATTTTCTACCACAATGGTACCTCCTTTCTTTTGCACCACCTGAACTGGACTTACCCAATCAGAACTAGTGATGGGATAGATAATATCTACATCAAGAAGTTTCACTACCTCATCCTTCACAATGTCCTTTATGTGTGGGTTAAGTCATCTCAGGGGTTGCACCAATGGCTTACTTCCATCCTCCATAAAAATGTGATGCGTATAGAAAGATGGACTAATTCCCTTGATGTTCACAATGGACCATCTAATAGCCTTCTTGTGGTCTCGAAGCATCCTTAACAACTGCACCTCCATAGCACCTGACAAAAAAGAAGAAATGATAACTTGTAAGTGTTCAGCTAGGTGCAAAAATAGATATTTCAAATGACCGGGCAAAGGTTTAAGATCAAGAGAAGCTAAACAATCAAGTAGTTATTTGACTGCTCTTTGGAGTAGCTTAAACAATCTATACTGTGTCGAATATGCCTACTATAACTTAGGTCCATGATCTTGTAGCTCCTCTAAGAATTCCTCACTCAATTCTTCTAACGCTCCTTGAGCTTCTTCCTCTAACAAACTTGTATAAACAACAGAAGAATGATCAACATCTAAATAGTATACATCAAGAGTATTAGGATGCTTCATTGCATCAATCATATAAAGCACTAGTTCTACAACTTGAAGTCTTAAGATGAACTTTCCACGTTGTACATCGATGATGGTCCGTGTGATGGTTATAAAATATCTCCCAAGAATGATGGGGATGTCTCAGTCTTCCTCTATGTCAAGAATTAAGAAGTCCATTGGAAAGATGAACTTCTCGACCTTTACCAATACATCCTCAATGACTCCCCTCGGATAAGTAATGCACCTATCTACTAGCTAAAATGAAATTATGGTGGGTTTTGGCTTCAATAATTTCAGAAAGAGGAATCAATTTAATTCTTACACCCAAATCCATTAAGGCCTCATCTATACATAAATCACCAATAGTGTAAGGAATAGTAAAACTCCTTAGATCCTTGAGCTTTAGTGGCAACTTCTTCAATAAGATAGCCGAACATTCCTCATTCAGCTTGACAGTTGCATACTCCTCAAGCCTCCTTTTATTAGACAAAATTTCCTCAAAGAACTTACCATAAGAGGGCATTCATTCTATAGCCTCAACAAAAGAAATGTTAATATGCAACTTCTTAAAAATCTTAAGAAAATATCCAAATTGCTTATCTATTTGTGTAGTTTTCAACCGTTTAGGATATGGGATTTAAGGTCTTACATGATTTGCAATGGGGTTAGAAAATAACCTTAGATGATCCTTTTTTTGCAATTGGTGCTTCCTTGCCCTCGTTACTAGCCTCCTATATCTCTTCTTCTTCACTCTTCTCCATTTACTTATGCTTTTTCTTCTCCTTAACTTCCTCAAGCTGTCTGTCACTCCTCAATAAGATCGCCTTTACATGCTCTCACAAGTTGGCCTTAGTAGTGTTAGACAATGAACCTGAAGCTCTTTCCTTCAACAAACTCACAATTTGGCTCATCTAATTCTCCAAGTTTCTAATAGAGGACTCTTGGTTTTGCATTGACCTTAGTGGTGGAGATGCAATTTGAGAGTAGCTCTTCGAAGTTGGATTTGTCTGGTGGTACAAGATTAGGAACCTTAAAACTAGGAGGTGGCTATCTTTGAACATTGGATGATTGTGGTTATGCCATATGATCATTCCTCCAAGAGAAGTTAAAACGATTCCTTCACCTAGTGTTTTAGGTGTTAGAATATGGGTCCCCTCTCTATCTATTCTAATTTCCCATATAATGGGACTTCTTTTACTCTTGAGCAAAGGGGTTCCTAACTTGACATTTGGCAGTTGAATGACAATCTCCACCACAATGCTTGCACATGGCGAGATTCCTTACAGATGAACTCGCTCTTCCTTTGACATTATGTAGAAGGTTGTCTAACTTATCTATCAAAAACTCCTTCTAAGCTGATAAGGCCACTGTATTGTTCATTACCCAAGTACTTACAAGTCACTTGGGAAGCCTCTCTGTATGATATTAAAAACTACTTGTGACCATCTCATCAATCAATTTGTAAGCTTAATATGATGTCTTTCCCATCAAGCTACCTCTTCTTGCTGCATCTATAGTACTCCTAGTCGATGGTGTCACTCTTATATAGAAGTTATTAACCTACTGCCATGTAGAGAACCCATGACTACGACACTATGCTAACATATCTCTAAATTGCTCCCATGCCTCATATAAGGTTTGATTCTCATACTGCGTGAAGGAAGTGATCTCATTCTTCATCTTCACAACTTTAGCTGGAGGGAAAATTTTTTCAAGAAACAATCTCATCAAGTCATTTTATGTAGTGATTAACCCTGGCTATAAAGAGGCCAACCATGCTCTCACCTCATCCCTTAGATAAAACAGGAATAACCATAACTACAATACATTATCCAATGCCCTATTCTACCTGAACAAATCACAAATATCCATAAAGGTCTCCAAATGAATCTTTGGATCCTCGAAATGTTTTCCTCCGAACTGAGATGCCCTCATCATATAGGTAATGTTATAGAGAATCTCGAAGTTTGCAGTTGTGAATCTTGGCCTTACAATGGGCGGCACGGATCTATTATTGTGCCCCATGGTTAAATCCGTAATGCTTAACTCACCTCACTCCTCAGGATGCTAAATAATCTCTTCCTTACGTTGCTCTATCTCTATAAACTGCACTTTGTTGTTAAGCTTCCCTCCTCTATCCTCTTCTTCAACCTTGCTAGTTTGAGTCAATCTAGCTTCCCTTCTTAACCTACGAATAGTTTTCTCAATTTTAGTACCAAGTGCCAAACTCTTGGGCTTTTAACCCTGAGTAAGCATAAACAAAATAAATAAACAAAAAGAAAGAAATAGCAGAGCTAAAAACTAAAAATTAATCACTCTAAAGCCAAGCTATAAAGAAAACAACTAAAATAAGTGAACAAAAAATGAAATAAGAACTAACTTTGAGATAAAAAACATCGTCTAACCTAATACCTTACAATGAGGAATCCCCGAGAATGGTTCCAAAAACTTATTATAGTCTAAACAAAGCAATATAATTCAATTTCTATCTTATACCAAACTAGAGGCAAGCATACCTCGTCGACTGATAAGATTGAAATTTATTACATTTTGATATGCTTTTTAATGTTATTCCAATCTTATTTTATTGTTTGAATACTCAATTTGTATTATATTGTGTTTAATGATAGGCTTTTTGTCTTAGTACAAATTTTGGGTCAAAGCATGAAGAATTTAAATCAATTTGAGCACAAGCCAAAGATTATTTTAATTTGAAAAAAATAAATCAGTTAAAAGCAAGCTGTCAAAACGCAGCTTGCTTGGGCGGTTTAAGCTCACCATTTGCATTAAACAAAACGGTGAGTTCAAACGGCTATAAGAGGAATTTGACAGCCGCTCAATTAAAAGGAAATTATGCATGCAACCTTAGGAGAGAAAAGGAGAGACGTGTGGTGAGTTGGGGGAGGCGTTGCTGTCCGAGAGTCTCTGCATGGTGAGTGGCTTCGAGCTGCTGGTGGCGAGCTGCTGGAGGAAGGCTGCTACTAAGGGAGCCTTGGCTGCAGCTGTCTTGGCTTGGAGGAGGAAACATGGTCGACAAGAGGGGAGCTATGGTCAGCAGCTGCATGGCTCAATAGTGGATGCTGCTGTCCAGGAGAAGCGAGAGATGAGAGCTGCACCTCCTTAGGAAATTAAATTCAATTAATTACTGTTCATTTCTTACTTTTGTCCTATAAACTCATTTTTAGCTTTCTTTGTTTAGGTTTCTTGTTCGAATTTTAGCTTGCTTCTTATCTGAATTTTTTATTTTTTTATTTTTTATTTTCTTTGTTCTTTTGCCACAAAGGAATATTATTTTAGTGTTAAGGTTATTGTTTTCCTTAAGTTACAACAATTGTTTGTTTATAATATTAATTTTATCTTTAGCAATTTTGAATTAAATTTCTTTTCATATTTTTATTTTAGTTATGCCTTATATCTTGATTATTTATTAGGTTTTAATTGATTTATTATTGGCTTTTATTTAATTTATAGTTATTAGCATTTTTGTTCAAAAGGTTAGTTTAAGTTTTGATTAATTAAGTTTTAAGTTAATTAAATAATAGTTTAAGTAATGTGATTTTACATTAATTTAAAAGTCAATTTGTGTATTTATTTTATTTTATATAATTTTTCTAGTTTTGTTTTCTTTTAATTAATTATGTTTAGTGTTCATTTAATTTTTGTTTGTCTTAATTTAATTATGTTAAGTTAGTTTAATTTTGGGTTAGAGGATATTAATGGAATTTTGACTTAATAGTTATGAGAATTGATGAGGAATTGATTAAATATTGTAATTTAGGTAAAGATTGAATTGGAATTTCGCATAAATTACATGAATTAAAGATTAATTATTAAGATTGGCCATCTTAGGATTAATTTTTAATTCTATTATTATGAATGAACTTGTGATACACAATAGTCTTAGTAATTTCTATACGTAACAATAGGCTAATTGAATTTGTCAGTGAACTTAATCAACTTAGCCTAGAATTCTAATTATCTAATTTACATAATTTGAGCTTGTGAGATTATACCTTAGGCTAGTCGTTCCCTAGTTGTTAATGCTATCATGTCATTAAATTTAGAGAGCTTATTCTAGGTTGCCTTGTGATTAGGGATAGGTTTTCTATCGTATAGGATCTATCTAAAAATGATGGAACTGAGGGTTTGAGAGCTTGTTTGAACCTATAGGCTAGCATCTTACACCAATCTCAAGTTATCTATTTCGAGGATCGATTATAAGTCTAAAATTCCTGATATATCTTTCACCCAGTTTTCGTATTTCTTGTTTGTTTCTTCTTTATTTGTCTCTATTTCGTCAATTATCTTTAGTATTTAGTTTTGATGTCTTTGCTTGTAAAGGTTTTATTTTCTTTTTGGCAACATTAGATATAGTAATTCACTCTAGTTCTCTGTAGGATCGACCCTTACTTGCCCTAACTACTTAGTTAGGTTAGTTAGGTATTTTATTATTTGGTAGCTTAAGACGAACACACCACATACCACTAGCAATCTTACTAGTTGTCAACTTGCCACATCATTTCAATGACTACTATTAGTCACCAAAATATGACCTAACATCTATAACTAAAATAAAATAAAATAAAAAATAAAACTCTAGACTAATTATCACATTTCTATTCCTAGTGATCAAATAAAAATTTTAAACAAGAAAATTGAAAATAAAATATAAAACATAATAAAGAAAAATAGAAAAAGGAACAAAATAAACCTTTAAAGTGAGTGACACCAATATCTTCCTAGTATTATTAGTGAAGATCCTTGACAATAATGCCCAATACTTGTTACGGTCATCCTATATTCTAACTTTAATCGATCTTAATCTAAGACCAATCTAAGGTAAGTAAACCTATTAACAAGTAATAAAATGGATCTAAAATTGATTCCGAATATTGTCTCACGAGGATCTATAGTAATTACTAAGTCAATCAATGTGTAATTATCTAGAAAAGTTCAATTTAATTGATTAATTAAAGAAAAATATTTAAAATAAACTAAAGTCTTCAATTTATGCAAAAGAATTCAAAATGCAATAAAGGATTACTAATCTCTAAGGTATAGCTAAGGTTTTAGATTTCAATGAATTAAATGAGTTTAAGGATGATTGTTTAATCTAACGCATCTTTTTAGATTTCAATGAATTAAATGAGTTTAAGGATGATTGTTTATTCTAACGCATCTCTATTGGTCCTATTATGTTATTTGATCATTCAATAAACTTAATTAATAGCCATAAAGTTCAAAAAAATGCAAACCTAAAATTCCTTTTTAGACTCGAGACCCTCATAATTAATCAATGATTATTTATTTCTTGATTTAATGTATGTTTTTATTGATTTTTCTAATAATTAGGGTAGATCTCTCAGATTCCTAATTATCTAATAGTATATTCTAAATGGCTAGTCTATATAACAGATGATTAAAAACTCATGTAAACAAAGATTAGCATATAATTGGAGATTATAACTTAATTAAATCATCTACTTTCCTATACTTAGCTATTTAATAAATTAGCCACAATAGTAATGAATAAATACAAGAATTTAAACATGAAACACTCATTTATTATTCAAAACACTAATCGATGATAATAAAAGTTAAATAAAGACAAAGAATACACTCATAACAAATTTTCCAAAATATAATCCGATCTCTAATGTCTTTGATCCAACCATTGAAACATTGAAAAGTAATCTTGAATACCTATTACAAGAAATTTAAAGAAATTTTAATGAAAACCTAAAACTCTATGAAAAGTAAAGCCTAAAGTTGCTTAAAAATATCTAAAAATCTCTATCGAACTCTCTAAAAGATGTTTAAATGCATTTTGACTAGGTTTAAGGTAATTTAGGGGATGATTGGTCAAGGGCCTTTAAATCTATGACGGAATATACCTCTAGAGGCATCAACTGCCCTTAAATTTACTAATCAACGACGCTACTTAAACCCTATGTTATTGTTTTATCTTTGAAATGATCTTCAATGGTGATTACGTGCTCCATAATGGTGTCGTGAATAGGTCATGTTGTTCTTTTAAGTTGACTATAACAATGGTGAATATTAGACATCACTAGAGCTGTTAAAGACCTACGTTAATCTTTTAAAAAAGCACCCATATTTTGTCTTTATGTAAAACTTTATTTCTTTCGTATGAACCTATATATTAATAAATAATACATATAAATCGAACTATTTATCATCAAGATATAGGTGAAAATATGTCAAATTATGCACTAAAATCCTTTAAATTACACCCCTTATCAATTTATCAAATATGGAGAGCTTAAATTGAAATGAATTGAAATTTCATTAGATATGAGTCTAACATATTGAAGAAAAGAATAGATAGTTGAATGTTTTAAAAGAGAAATGGCATTAAAATTAAAAGATAAAAGTATATAATAGATTATAGACCTTAAGATTAAAACTGAAGTGCTTAAATTAAAAGATCTTAAGATTAAATGTTGATGGTTGTCTATTAAGGTCAAATTATTCAAATTAATTACCAATTTAAGTAATTAAAGAACTTTTCTTTAAACAATTTCAAATAAAATTTTTTACAAGTATGCCGATCACAAGTAATCTAGCGAAATATTTCATAACCGAATTATCGTTCTCGCGGGACTAAATTATGCAACTGCTAAGTTAATTGAATCACTATTATCTAGACAGGCTAATTTAAATGAAATTACTAACTAAGCTTAAGGAACTTTCATCTTAATTTTTCTACTACTTAGTGACTGTAATAATTACAGCCTTATTTTGGATTTGGGCTACTGTATTTGATTAATCCTTTGTGGAAGTCTGGCCAATTTCATGGTTTAGACAGCTTTTGTAATCTTTTTGTTTAACTTTAACCTGTCTATTCTAGTAGAGAGTAGCTTGTACTAGTTAAGCATTCCCTTGTTTTGTAAATAACTATCCTTTTGATTAATCAGTTTCCAATTTATCAAAAAAAATGTATATTAAAATATTATTTCATTGTTTTGTCTTTTTAAAATTTTTAAAATTATTATTATGTTATTTTAAGTTTTTGGGATTAGAATTTGTGATTTAATATTCTAAAATTTAAATTTTAAAGTTCTAAAATTTAAGATCTAAGGTTTATGATTTTATGATTAGAATTTTAAATTTTATTACTTAAATATCATTAATTTAAAATTTTAATTTTAATTTCGTAATTTTGATTAAAAAAACAAAACAAAATTATAAATCAAACTTGTAAAAGCAATGAGTCCTAAATGAGGCTTGCGTGAGCTCCACATAAGAGTTATAAGGTTTCCAGTAACTTTTTAGTCATTTCTATAAATAGTCAAAGATAAATCGTATGTTAAAATACTTTTTTACTATTTTTTCCATTTTAAAATTTAAAAATTACTATTATATTGAAATATTAAAAGTTTGAAAATTAAAATGAAAAGATATGGAGGCTTTTTAAGACATAGGTCATAAACAATGTTATAACTATCTTATCAATACTGATACTGAATTTAATTCTAAAACGGTACTGTATTAATACCTGTTAATGTTGGTATCGTTTCGAATAATTTTTTAAAATTATAAATAAGTTTCTGAATTTTATAAAATTTACAAAATTCGCTTAAGTACTAATTAAGTATTGACACCTAAGTTTCCCCCATTACTGGTTGGAATGGACGGTACCAGCTAGTACTTCTATCCGAAACAAAACTAAAGGATTTTGTACTGTTTCTCGGCTGGCACTAACTGGTTCGGTAGAAAACTTAAAACCTTGGTCATAAATCCTATCAAAATAGTGCACAAAAAATGCGGTGTGCAAGCATTCAAAGGACTGATTACCAACCCTAATTTGACAACGAAACGAAATATCCACGTAATCAAAATAAAGTTCAAAAGCACAAAGTGAAAACTAATACTGTTTCATGTGACTAAATTCTGTTCCTCAATACCATTCACTTGAGATTCTAGATCGCAATAACGAGAGGACACAGATCTCAAAAAGAATCCCCGTTTTCATGTGACAAGGAAGTCCTCCAGATATAGTTAACATTAGTAAGACATTAAGTAAAATATCAAAATTTCTTCACCGTACATTTTCACTTGCTGTCTAAATTCAAATGCTTCAGTTCAATCATAGCTCATCTTTACTTCCAACTTCTTCACCCATCAGTTCTTCAAGGGAGAACTCATCCTCTTCAACGATCACTCCATCTTTACCATCCCATGGTTCAGTATTCACTATCTGTGGACTGCCATTGAGAGGTAAATTTCCCTTTCCACCACGCCCAGCTTCCTTAACAAAATCTCTGATAAACAAAATGGAACTGATATAAGATTTTTGTTCATCTAACTGAAAACAGAGAGCTAATATAATACTTACATGACATGTTCAAGCTCAAATGCACTCTTCAGTGGGGCATATGCTCCTTTCTTCACATTTAAGGCCACTAGAGCTGGGTAACCATACCCACCAACACCTACACGGGTCTCGAGATCTGGCTGCTTTCCTGCACCCACCCAGACATAGCTGCACATTTGCAACATAGATCAGAAATGACATATTCAACATGTAAGAATCTGATCCATTCATAAATCAACCAGCAAACTGTAATGCATGCCTGTAAGGGCTCCTCTTGAACTTCTCTGCAACTGATAGTAACTCCTGAAGGTATTTGTTCCTGCCTACTTCCTTGGAGTCCAAAATGTCTGGTAAGAAAGCAACAAAACAGATTGCAGCTGATCCACACTTCTCTTCCATTACATCCTATAAAGGAAAGAGAGAGCATTTATTTCATGGAAAAGGAAACTGATATAATCTGAACTGTTCTACAGGTGCAATGGCCTACCGGTCCTGTTAGCTCAGTCACTTCAGGTGGTGCAACATTTGATTCCAGCTGTTCCAGAGCATATGATTCAATAGCAGAGGCAGTTCTAGCACCCTCATAAGGTGTTGGAGAGTCCTTATCAGCTCCAAATACCAGGATGGTAGGGAATCCTTGCACTTTGAACCTGCTCATCAAGGACTGGAAACCTCATACAGTCAACAGTCATTTCAAATGACAAGTATAATGGTGAATAACCTGAATGCTATCTAGTTCCATCACCAGAGATCTTGGAGTACATTATCCTAGGAAAAAACTTTGTGCCAAACCTAAAGGGTCAAGAAATATGTACTATCAATCTAACTTTGATACCTTTAAGTTAGATTATGGACAGTTTCAACTTATACTCTACAAGAACAGAAGCCTATATAGAATCGAAATATTTCCAAGTTCTGAGTTGAGATCCCATCGGTGTCCCTAAAGAACTGTTATCTATCAGAAGCAAAAGGAAAAAATTTTGAATGCTTTCAGAAAGTAATAAAACAGAACTTTGAATGTAAAAATCAGATGATTCAGGAAACCCTAAAATCATAACTGTTTGTTCTGAAATTGCAACTATTCTGCATCCTGTAATAGATTAAGGAACTATTTTTGTACAAATACTTGTAAAGCTCAATATTACCTGCTCAGCATCACAATCTACATGACCGAGCTTCACCTTACCCTTCAAGTTAGCGGCAGCCTTTTTCCACTCGGGAGCCAATTTCTTGCAATGTCCACACCTTGGAAAGAATGTTAGGTCCTTTGCAACATTATTCATAAAATAAAAATCTCATAGTAAACTAACAAGCAAAATTGGAGGTAAATGAACACATACATATTAATTTTACCATGAACAAGGCAAAATTATTAGCTTGACAAAAGCATCTCAAAGCATCCACTGGGGAAGCAATATTTAAGAAATATCTTTTGCATGCTATAGTTTTGCTAATTTCATAATCTGTACATTGCTTTCATTAAATACCTTTTTCAATGACATGTTACAGGGTACAGATAATTTTTGTCACTGAATTGGCATAGTATGAACACCTATATGTTAATTTTATGCAATCTAGAGCACAAAACTTTACCGTGCATCTCTTCTTTGATAAAGATATTACAGCAAAATATGTCAAGTGAACAAGATATGTGGAAGAAATGTCTATTTCAATATAGTGCAGCTGCTTGTGTCAATAAAAAATTAACAATAAGCGATTTCAAGCTCAATCTAGTATGACTACCAAAACTATCAGAACACTTACCAAGGCGCGAAAAACTCCACAATCCAAAGTTCGTTACTTTTGAGCACCAGCTCATCAAAGTTGCGAGAGTTCAGAAACACTTACCAAGGCGCAAAAAACTCCACAATCCATAGTTCGTTACTTTTGAGCACCAGCTCCTCAAAGTTGCGAGAGTTCAGTTCTACTGATGCGTTAGGTTCAGCTTTCTCACTGGAACCACTGGTTGATTTTCCACTCAACCGGTCTTTCAAAAGTGACTTTAACTGTAGAAGGACCAACATGGTTTGATCATATGCAAGACAAAATGGAAATGTGTGTACCTATATATATATATATATATACATACATGCATACATCAAAGCACCCCTGAAACTTAAACCAATAACCCATATCAGACCTGCTGAAGTGCAAATTCCACAATGGGTTTAACATCCCTAGCTCCTTGGTAATCCACTGGAGGCTTTCCGGGAGAAAACACCTTTATGGTTGGAAAACCCCTAATGCCATATTCCTGCCCCGTAATAAGGCTTTGTCAATCAAGCCACCAGCACAAAAGATTACTAAAAAAATTTTAATTGAAAAAATGATGCTGCTTAGTTCTGAGTTGAACCTGAGCAAGAGACTTGTGGGAATCAGCATCAAGAGCTGCAACAATTGCAACACCTTTCAAAACAGTAGCCGCTTTCTCCCACGTTGGTGTGAGAGCTTGACAATGCCCACACCAAGGAGCAAAGAACTCAACCAAAACTACTCCATTCGAGTTTAATACCTATATCATTTAAACATATATCAACATTTAAGTTTCAAAATTTTCAAAAGGCAAAACGCAATTGATCATTTACTAGTAGTAGTAGGCCGCCAATATATTGGATCATTAGTCTAGGTATTGAACAACATAACGTAATGGAATTGAGTGAGGTATAGCAATCTGAAGTATTAACGTACCTTGGACTTGAAGTTGGAGGGAGTGAGTTGGAGTACAGGCGACGATGGCCCGTAAAGAGCGTAACTCGGATTCCAACCAAACATCACTATGAAAACACCTACTAAAAACGTCGCCCCTCCTGATCGTCTCATTTCGTCTCTCTCTCTCTCTCACTAACACACACACACCCACACAATTTTCCAAAACTATGACGAACAGATATGAAAACACTTCACTGCGACCAGGCTACGTGTGCCATCCAATAGAACAACGACACGTCAGGTATCGAATTTTAAATTCATTTCTTTGAACTATTTAATGATTGCTTGTGAAAATAAAAGATGTGATTTAATGAAGTTTACCTAATCTATTATTATGTTTCATAATTTTCATGAAAATTTTTGTAAGGTATGTTTTGGTAGATTATAAGATTTGGTTTCTGTTGCTGTATTTTTAAATATGAAAACTAAAAAAAAGAGAGTATAAAATTAAAAAATAACATAAAAATTTAAAAATACATAAAAGTTAATAAAAGCACATAAAAATAAAATTAAAAAACGAAAACTGAAAGTTGACGATTCTATGATTTTTTTGAAAAATAAAATATTTTCTTTTATTAATCTTATTTATTAACTTTACTAATGCCACATTTTTCAAACACATGATACTCCACTAGCACTGCAATATAAACGAATTGGTGGTTAAAATATCAAACGGAACATGTTAAGTAAATTGATAGGTTGATTTTATGAATTTAGAATATTTATAGATCATATTAAATGTTAAATATAATACTATTTCATATTAATTAATTTTTAAATATAGATTTTATTTATTTATTTATTATTATATAATAGAAAAATTAAATTTTATTTGTTATAAAATAATATTAATAAATAAAATAATAAAACTAAGAGCCACCTCCTATTCCCCACTCTCCCTTCATTCTTTTATGAGAAGAGTATTCTTATTCATGAAAAAAATGGATAGAAATACCCTCACTTATCTAAAGGAGAGTCAAGGAAAATTGTGGAAGGAGGACTCCTAAATTGTCCCCTAAATAAAATACTATTGATATTTTATGAATAACTAATAATTGATTTGATTAATTTTTGCTATTGATAAAAATTATAAAATTTATTATTTTTAATTTATTTAAAATATGTATTTATAATATATAATAATAATTTATGATATTAATAACTAATAATTTCTTAGTTTATTATAATTTATTAATAATAATCTTATTCTTATATTGGATTATCTTTATCTAGTGATTGAACGAGTTAACATATTTTTAAGGGATAATATATCGGTTAATGATCAACTTTTCGAATTTTTTTCATTTCATTGTTTAAATTTTAAAAGTTTTTTTTAATTAAGTGATCAATCCTTTAAAAATCATTCAACTTGGATAAAAAGGCAAACTCTATTAATTTTTTACTGATGCATTTAATGAAACTTGACATGTAGACATTCACGTGGTAAATAATACACAAATAAATGTTTAGGCATTAGAACTTACCATCAACCAATTTTAAAATTTTTAATCTAATTACTAACTTTTTTAGAATTTTTCACTTTAGTGGCCAACCTTTAAAAGTTTTCACTATAAAGAAAAATCTTTTAAAATTTATTCAAATCAGGTCAAAAGTAGTTTTTTCTTCTAAAAATAATAAGTGATTAATGCACCAATAATTTATTCAAAAGTGTTGTACAAAGACTTTAAAATTTAATTAATAAATATTTAATTATATACTATACTCGTTTTGAAAGAATATTCAGATTTAGACTTGATAAGTTTCTAACTTAAAAGAAATAATTTATAAATAAATATTTTAAATTAAATATATATTAGCCCTAAAATATCTTTTTATAAATAAATTTAGATTTAAAAAATATTATTGATTTATAATAAATAATAAAAAATTATTCTTTTAAAAGATTGAATACTATTCTATTAAAAAAATTCAATATATGGTCTTTTATTCCATAAGACATATATTGAATTTTTTTAAATAGAATAATAACTTATTATCAATGTAAAATGAATCAATAAAATGATACAAATATTTGAATAGAATAATTTTAATAATTAATACAAATAATTATTTTATTAATTTAAAATAATTAAATTTAGTTTGATCTTCCTGTATACATGAAAACAATTGAATTATTTATAAATTATTTCCTTTAAGTTAAAGATTTATTAAATATAAATCTTAGATATCCTTTGAAAAAAAGTTTAACATATAACATCATAACAAGTAAGGGAGAGCTGATAATTAATGTGGATGTAGAAACAAAAAAAAGCTATTAATGTCATAGTCTTCATAAAAGAAAATCAAGTACCTGTTTGCATTGATTTTGTTGGTATCATAATTTTCAACTGCAGGTAGGAGATTAGATATCAAGATCTCTTTCCAAAGTACTTAGATGAGTTTAAAGGAGGTAAAGAGAGGCATCAAATGATAGGTGTTGTAGATCAGGTATTTTCAGTGAATCATCTAGTACTTGAGGAAATTGATTGAAGGCGTGGATCGGAGCAAAGAAGAGTTATTCTTTAGTATTAAGGTTCAAAGCAAAGATCTTAAAGAAGAGTTTGTTTGGGAGGCAACTTAAAGTTTATACTATCTATTTGGATTGCTTTGTTTCTTAGAGCTTAATGCATGTACGGATACATTTTGCCATGATTTGATTATTTGCATTTGATTATGCATGTGTTTTTCTTTTGCTTCTTTGGATTTTTTTTATCATCTTTGGTTGCTAAATGTTTATGGCTTATGAATGATTTTTCATGAATCAATGCAAAGGTTTTACACCAACTCATTAAGGTATGTACTTAATCTCTACATTGAGCACTTAAAACTTGCGAATTTCATAATTACTTAGGTGTTTAAAATGGAGGATATGTTCTTGGTCATCTATTTGTGATCTTCAATCAATATTGTGTCATACGTTGATTTACATTGCTCTAGCATATGGATTTTCTCTTATTCATTAGCTCCTGCTTCATCCAAGCTCTAATTTGGACGGTTGTTCATATGGCTATGAGTTTATGTGAGGTTAGTGCATTGCTCTTACCATGTTCATGACTACTGATCCATTACTTGAATTATTCATAGGTTATTGATACTTTCTACTAAAAAGAATCAATCGTTAAGGATAAACACCCTATAGAGATCATTTGAACAAAATCCTTAATAAAAATTGTAGTTTGGAGTGTTTAAGGCACTGCGATTGATGCACATTATTCTATGATTGATTATGGATAGTATGGGTTGTTCTTGGTTGGGGATTGCTAGTGCCACTGGTGACTAATAATGGTTTACTTGTTAATTATGATTTACAAGCACCTTATTATCTTTCTCATTATACTTGATTAATGACCTTGGCATGTTATTTGTATGTTAGGATTTATCATTTATTTTTCACACTTTTGTTGTAAGCAAGCTAAGAGTAATGACTTGAATAATCCATCTTGAATTATTGAGATTAAGAGTTGATTGTTAATTCTAGTGTGTTAATTTTATCAATGTTTTTGATGAGATGAGCATTAAAAAGTTCTTAATTGATTTTGACCCAATTTTTTAAATGATTTTCTTGTTATTTTAGGCACTTTTAGTGTTCAATATTAAATTTCGAATGTAGTTGCATATGGACTATTATATAAAATTTAAATAGGATGTGTTTTTAATGAATAAAAACTATAATTTTGTTTAAATAAAGTGAGCAAATACCAACTCCGCTAGCTTCATATCGATAAAAATTGTTGAAGTGTTTAAGTAGAGCTAATAGCCATCAGCAATTGTGAGCTAGTTGAGTAACCGATAGTATTTATGGCAAATTGTTCACCTTTGCATTAAAAGACTAAGTGATATTACCAAGATCTTTAAGCTAAGGCTCAGTTTAATACTTTTCATCCTTGTTCTATCATAACTTGGGATGATGTTACCAAGATCTTTAAATTGAAAATTATGATTTCATCATTTGTGTAATATGAGAGCGAGAGTTTACATGAGTCTTGGGAGTGATTTAGAGAGTTACTTGTTGACTGTGTTAGGCATAATTTTAGTACTTATGAGAAAGTGTATATCTTTTATCTAGGATTCACACTATCTAATCATAGTCTTAAAGATGATATTACTAATGGTACCCTGATGCAAAAAACCTTAAGTGAAGCATATAGTTTGAATGAGGATATGACATCCAATAGCTTTCTATATACTTTAGAACATCATCATAAGAAGTCATTTAGAGGTCATGACATTAATGATATCTTGACTTTACAAGCTCAAATGGTAGTTGATTGGGGCTGGCCACATAAAAAATTAACTCAAATTAATCTATCTTTCAAGCACAATTTAACAATGTAATTTGAGACCAACATTTGGCAAGCATACCAGTAGAATCAAGTAATAAAGTGGAGTATATTTAAGACTTCGAGTATCGATCCCATGAGGAAGTTTATAAGATGTAAATACTAGGTCAATCAGATTACAATTATCTAGAGGACACTTAGCTTTATGATTTATGGAATAAACAATTAAAAGCTAATCTAAAAAACCTAGAAAAATTCCAATTAATTGTAAAAGAGCTACAAATTGTTTTTCCTAAATTATTCAGTTAAGCTTTGGTAGTTGATGATTTAATTGATGGATCAGTGATACTTAATCTAGGGTCTTCTCTAATTCAAGGCAGCGCTATGGTTAAGACACT
>JAOXYD010000009.1:2294277-2304351 GCA_028565735.1 Pinacopodium congolense | reverse complement strand
AGGTTACTACGACGCTGGTGACCATGTCAAAGTCGGACTACCCATGGCATTCACCGTCACAATGCTTTCATGGGGTCTCATTGAATTCCGTGACCAGGTAGTGGACGCTGGAGAATTTGAACACGCATTGGGGGCTATCAAATGGGGCACCGACTATTTCATCAAGGCTCACACTAGTCCGAATGCTCTCTGGGCGCAGGTAATTATTATAATTGCAACTCAAACCTTAAATGCCAATCTTCTTCTTGTTACGTTTTAGATTCAAATTTTAGATCGTTGTTTGAGCCTATGACTTCAGGTAGGTGATGGTGACACTGATCATTATTGCTGGCAACGGCCGGAGGACATGACCACTTCACGACAATCCCACAAGATTGACGAGAACAACCCGGGGTCGGATCTCGCCGGGGAAACTGCGGCGGCTATGGCCGCAGCGTCCATAGTGTTCAGGGGAAATAACCCACATTACTCGCACCTACTCCTGCGCCATGCTCAGCAGGTAAACCATACACTGATACTCGGGTATACATGTGGTTAATCCTTTGTTTTTACAATCATTTACCTCGCTGTAATTAGATGCTTTTGCATATCTCAAAAGGGACGAATTAGTGGCCTGAATTTCCATTTTTATATTGTACCTTGTTTCGGTTGTAGTTGTTCGCGTTTGGAGATAAGTATAGAGGAAAGTACGATGAGAGCATTGGGGTGGTGAAGGGTTACTATGCGTCGGTGAGTGGCTACATGGATGAGCTGTTGTGGGGAGCCTTGTGGTTGTATAAGGCCACCGACAATGAGAAGTATTTGAAGTACGTTATTGACAAGGCTGATGTTTTCGGTGGGATTGGTTGGGCCATAACAGAGTTTAGTTGGGATGTTAAGTACGCTGGTCTTCAGGTTATGGCCTCCAAGGTAAAGGCTTCGGTCCTCTTTGAAATCTTTATGTTGATTAGGTGACGGTTTCTCTGAGATCTTTATGTGATTTTTGTTTTCTTTCATGGGGTTCAAATAAGAAATCAGGGTTTTTACTGAATTTTAGATCTCTTGCACCTATACTTTTTAATTTTAGTCTAGTAGTGGTTATCTGGAGTAAGTTGTAATTAGGAACAACCCTAGTCCAGGATCAAACATAAAGCACAAATGCCATGTGCGGGGTTGCTTTGAATGACACTTCTTTTAACTCGGGAGTGGTTCTAACTCTTGTCCAAAAGTGCCACTTTTGGGTGTAGTGGGAATTTGAAAACCTCATTTTTGTGATCCATATTTATCCCTGTAAAAGTCAAGTCCAGCAGTGGCAGGAACACAAAAGAGAATGCATATGCAGAAGTAGAGACTGAACTTCAGAGGTTTATAGGGTTGTCTGAACTTTTAGTTGTGGCCTGCTTCCTTGTTCATAGTTCCCAGTTGGTAAAACAAGTAAATTACAAGCCCTTAATCTGAGGGTGATAATTTGTTATATGCGGCTTTTTTTGTTATGGTAGATTCATGGATAGATGGGCCGTCACGGTAAATCTCATCTTTACAGGACACTGTTTGAATGATTTGTGGAGGAGTGAAAAAGTTTTTTGAGTGAAATGTGAATGGTGCAACAAATATTGTGCACATGGCCTTAAACTGTCCTAGCAATGAATAATTATTCTGCCTGTACATATATTGATTAATATTGGAGGATAAATAGATGACTTTGATTCTTGTGATTCTGAGATTTTTAAACTCTATTATTATTATTATTATCAATTTCAATAAACATTGACAAAAGGTTTTAAATTGCAGTTACTTGAAGATGAAGAGAGACACAAAGTGCATAGCCGTATACTAGAAAAATACCAATCAAAAGCCGAGTACTACATATGCTCATGCCTAAACAAGAACAATGGTACTGGTACCAATGTGGATCGCACTCCGGGAGGTCTCTTGTACGTCAGGCAGTGGAACAACATGCAATATGTTTCAACAGCCGCTTTCCTTCTCACCATATACTCCGATTTCCTCAGAAACACCAACCAAAGCCTCATGTGCGACGCAGAACTGGTGGATCACGGAGAACTTCTCCATCTTGCCAAGTCCCAAGTTGATTACATCCTGGGATCTAACCCAATGAACATGAGCTACTTAGTGGGTTATGGTCCTAACTATCCTACAAGGGTTCACCATAGAGGGGCCTCAATTGTGTCGCATAGACAGAACAAGGGTTTCATAGGCTGCACCCAGGGTTATGACAATTGGTATAGCAGGCTGGAGCCCAACCCAAATGTTCTGGTAGGGGCTTTGGTTGGAGGGCCTGATTCTCGGGACAATTTTGTGGATCAAAGATCCAATTATATGCAGACCGAGGCCTGTACATATAATACAGCGCCTCTGGTTGGACTTTTTGCGAGGTTGTTATACATACAGGATCAAAAAGGTGATCAGCCATTGGTTGCTTCTTATTAGATATCGTATAAAATTGAGCATACCGATTTTATACTTCTCGTGTTGGCAGAACAAACATTTTCTCCGTGGGCAGAAAGATAAAAAAGTTCCTAAACAATACAATAAACTTGTCTGGTACGTAATATTTACAGTTCAAAACATAAATCAATGATGTTTGTTAGTACCTGGTAGTATATTTTCTAGAAGCACATCCCCGCATAAAATTCTAACCTTATGGCATTACAATTGCTACAATGAATTGTAATGTATGGCTGTATGTATTTATGTGTACATTGATTTTTGGAAAAATCAGACCAAATAAATTGCAATTTCATGAAAATAATCAAGTAGATTATATAGGATATTATTATAAGTATCATTGAAAAATAATCACGAACTTGGATTATTTCTTGATTCTACAAATTATGAAGACTTTTGAAAAAGAAAAATCTTTTGGTTCTTCTCCATTCTTCAAGATTCAGATGTATCCCATCCTCTAAATTTTTTAAAATCGTATTTTCTATACTATCATTCAAACTTATAATTACTATTTGTCATTATTATCTTTCACTTACACATGATATGCTTCAAATTATATAGGCCTCATACTTGTTCACTAACCGTGTGACCAGTATATATGAGAGCTCATTGTCATATCTGTTAAGAGTACATGAAATTTCGACTAGCGAATCAATTCTTGAGTAGATATAATATGCTATACCCTAAGTTATATCTCGCATTCAAAATTTTCTTTTTCTCATGTACTTTATCATAGCACAATTATATTCAATTCTCCTACTAAGAGATGGTGGCCACTCTTGAATGCATTTTATACAAGTCATTGATAGATGAGTGATCTATAGTATTTTGAAATATAATTTAGTACGTATTTATCCTTATTTTAAAGTACTATTGTCCAATTTATGTTTATAATGTTCTATTTTATAAGTTAATGCCAAAATTAGAATATTTGTGCTAAAAGAATTGAATATGGAGTATTTTTCAGAAGAGCGACATGAATCTTTAACCAGCTCATTATTGTCTTATAAAAACAACTATTATAATCTTCTTAGGAGATCAACTGACCTTATAATGGTCTTGTTGATGTTAGAGCTTCCTGTTGTTTAAGACCATAACTCAAAACGTTAGATTAATGCGTGTATATAATAGTGTCGTTGATCCCTAGTACCAATGATCCTTGAAGTCTTTGGAGGCATAATCTACGAAGGAATCAAAGAAAATTTTGAACAGTTCACTTTATAACTGACTTTAACCCTACTTGAGACATATATAAGTCCTATTTGGAAAACTCGGAACAATCTTTAAGCAGTCTTTAATTAATCCCTTAGCCACTTTGATATTGATTTTCTTTTTAAAATTTTAGTTTTCAATAGTTTATTCATTTCAATTGATTGTACTAGAGATTCAAGACACTTTTGAAGATTCAAGGAGTTGAGGAAAGTGATATCGAGTTGCAATTTAGTTAGAGACAAATTTGGTGTTTTCTAAACTCTTGTTTTCATTATATTTAACTTTATTTTCATTTTAATCAATATGTATGTGTTTTCTGTTTAATACATTTTGTTCTTTGATTAATATGTGCATTTAAGTTGGTTAATAGTTAAAGCTAGGTTACTAAATGTTTTATTTGAATGATTTTTCATGAAATTAGATGCTAATCTTTTGTTATTTGAGTGCTTAATTATCTACATAAATTTGCTCATCTTATGTAGATTCTTAGATAATAATGATTTAAGAATTCTATCTTATGTATTGAAAAAGTCGATAAATAATATATTTTAAAACGGCAAATGATCATACTCTAGTTAATTGTAAGGGTCTCAACTATGAAATAAGAGATTTTAGGATTAAACTTCTTGATCTTTAAGCCCATCACCTAAATTCAATGTATGACCAAACTGCGAATATGATTAATAGAGATAGAATCTAGTCTTAACTATAGCCGTGTCTTGATTTCATAAGTATATCCTAGATTAGGCATTCTAATTAGTTTTTAACTTAATTAAATTATTAAATAGTAAAAACCTTAGGTATACATTTGAATTTGGCAATCTGAGTGATATAGTAGTTAAAATTAAATCCTCGTGAGATGACAATTGAACTCATTTAGATACACTATATTATTTGTGATAGGTATACTTGCTTATAAGTTAATCTTAGGTAAAATTCGAGATTGAGTTAAGATATTTGTTAGGTTGACCACATCGTTAATAGGTTTGTTTCACTGTTTCCAAGGATTTACACTAGTAATACTAGGAATATATCAGTGTCAATTATTTTAGAGTTTATTTTTGTTGTTTTTCTTATTTTTGCTAGTTTTGTTAAATTTTTGTGATTTATTTTCTATATTTTTCTTTGGTGAGCTTTTGGATTGTTTTGGCTTTGTTTATGGCATTGATTGCTTTCCTAGTCTTATTTATTTGTTTCATTAGTTTTGGATTCAACATAAGGTTCAAAAGCCCGAAGAGCTTGACTTTAATCTAGAATTAGAAAGAATAACTCATATACATAAAAAAAGACAATCAGTTAGGCAACCCTAACAAAGTAAAAGTATAAACTATTAGTAAAGATCAATTAGAGTTATAAACAAAACCTTTAGAGATAAAATAATAGGAAAATATAATTGCATAGCCTTAAAAAGAACGTAAAAAGCCGATTATGATGGATTTAGTTATGGGAATCAGAGATAGACCTTTGGCTGGTATAGTTAGACTTAGGGTTAACTCGTATAACTTTGAGATTCCTCAGAAGATTATTTCCATGATTAAAGTTTCTCAGTTTGGAGGCTTAACATTAGAGGACTTGAATACCCACTTGGAGACTTTTCTAGTTATCAGTGATCTATTTAGGCATATTGGGATTTTAGAGGATGCAGTGAAGCTTAAGCTATTCCCTTCCTCTCTAAGAGATAAAACTAAAGTCTGGTTATATACCCTTTAGCCTAGATCCATCATTATTGAGGACCAGCTTATGAAACTTTTCCACCAACCAATATAGCAAAGATGAAGAAGGACGTTACCTCACTTATCCAGTTTGAGAATGAGAGTCTATATAAAGCTTGAGAGAGGTTTAGGGAGACATTTTCGAAGCGTCCTAGTTATGGTTTTAGCACATGGTTGCAAGTAGATGTCTTTTACACTAAAGTTACACCTTCTACCTGTAGTACTATTGATGCCATCATTGGGGTTAATCTGATGAGAAATACACTAAATCAAGCATACCATCTAATTGAGAAAATGGCTACTAATGGTTTCTAGTACATTTCGAGTGATGTTTTAGAAAACCATATAGAGCTCATGTTATTAAAAATACTATAGCTCTAGTGGCCTAAATAGAAGTATTAAACAAGAAATTGGATAGTTTAGTAGGTGCAGGAGGTATTAGTGCAAAGATAGGACAAGTAGCTTGTGAGAACTATGGTGATACCTCCCATACTTCCTAAGAGTGTCCAGTAGGTAACTCTTTATCTATGAGCTTAAGTAAGCCCAGTTCATAGGGAATTTCAATAGGCAAAGAGGGGATCCTTACTCAAACACTTAAGACCTTTGATGAAGGAATCATCCTAATTTCTCTTGGATTAATAACCAAAATTACCAACATCCACCACCTACTAATCATCAGAGGGTTCCACTACTTGGGTTTAGAGCCAATGCACATTCATAAAGTGATAAGCCTAGTTTTAAGGAGACTATAATGAAGTATGAGTTTAGGATGCAAAACCATGAGGCTTCCATTAAGAATTTAAAGATCTAGGTTACCCAGATAGTGCATATCCTATAAAAAAGGTTACTTGGTAGGCTACCTAATATTACTGAAACTAATCCTAGAGAGCATGTTAAGGGTATTATCTTAAGGAGTGGTAAGGAAGTAGAGGGTGCGTGGTTAGATAAGGAGGAAGATGAAGAGAAGCAAGAAGAGAAGATGGTCAAAAGTGTTCATGAATGAGTGGTTTTAATTTGCTTTATGTATTTTGAAGATAGATCCTTGATTCACAATATTATTTTCTATGTGTAATTTGCTTATAAATAGGTGATTATTACTTCTCTTAAGCATGATTATCATTTTGAAAATCATAAAAATGAAGAAAGTTAATTAATTTTTTATGAATAATTGAATAAAAGTTAAATTGTCTTTAGTGGTTTTGTACCAAAGTAAAAAGATCAAAGTTAAAGTGTGGTTCTTGTAGTGAGTTAACCTAGTTCAGTAACTAAAGATATTCATGATAAGATATTTACCTTTAAGTAAAAACACTAAGTGACTTCTTAACTAAGCCATAAAAGCTCACAAGTGAAGTTTAATTTTAATAAATAATTTTTGTTAATGTGTTTAAAAGATGGAGAATATTGCTTTTTAATGCATAAATTTGAATTTTATGAATTGAGTTGAAGTTTGACAAAGCGTAAAGTAAATAAGATTAACTTGTAATTTGATATGGGTGGTTGGTTGCATGACATCTTAATGATATTTGATGATTGAATAATTAATTGATAAGTTTCAATGATTATGTTAAGATTTGTAAGCCCTAAAGGCACTCAGGGAGGTGAATTGAGTAATTAAAATTTTTTAACTAATTAAACTTGCCCCTTAAGCAAAACAGTCTAATATATTATGCAAATGTGAATGCTAATTTGGTAACAAATAAACTGATAGCCAAACCACACAACAAGTAATAATAAAAGAGAAAAGGGAAGAGAAAGACATAAGGTTTTATAAAAGTTCACCTACCCTAAAGACACACTATGTCTTCTCTCCAACTACTTATTGGATATCATTTTTTTTTACTAACAACTCAAAATCAAATACAATATGTTTTTAGGGTGAAGAGTAACCCTTACATTACAAATCTTTTTAAGGCAAATAGGAGCCTTTATAACCCAAATCTTTTTAAGGTAAAGAGGAGCCTTTACTATACTAATCTTCTTGTTTAAGGTGAAGAGAAACCTTTGATCAATCTTGTTTTGGAAAAGAGGAGTCTAGATACACTTAATTAATCCATCAAAATAATAATCCTCTTTACAAGTAACTATGAAAGCCAATTAAACTAAGGGCTTCAGTTGCTTTAAAAAATAATATGAATGATCAATAATAGTCTTGAACGCTTAAAAGAACTTAATATGACAAATTTAATGCACAAAAAACGTGTATGAATAATGAATGACAATATAAAAAAATCAAATGAAATATTTATGAACCACTTTGATAAATATGAATATAATTACACCAAAATAATTAAATAAGCCTCTAAAAGTTCACCAAAATAGTCAATAATACTCTTGAGGATTAAAAAAATAGAAAACAACAATTTATAAGCAATCCATTTAGATTTGAATGACCAAATATATGAATGAAACTAGTGCATGTAAATCTAGACAATTTTAAGTAACCTGTGAATTTAGAGTTTAAATAGATAAAATAAGTGCTTAAAAATTAAAAAAAACATACCTAGAAAATCTTGAGACCTTATATAAACTAAAAACAACAATTTTGCACCCAAAAACTAATCTAAATAGACAATATCAAGATTAGCACAAGAACAAAAAAATTAAAGACAATTTTGGTGTTTTTGGAAAACAAGCTTAAAATATATGAAACATTCTTCCAAAATTAGAAACAAAAATTAAACAAAGTCTAGGAAGCTTATGTAAATAGAATACAATTATTTTACAATTTTAGAAGAAAATTAAGACAACAAGAATCGCATTTAAACTATGAACAAGGAGATCTTTGATAGTTTTGGTATATCTAGAAAAAAAGCTTAAAAAATATGGAATAATCTTCCACAAATTTGAAATAAAAATTAAACACACACTAGGACACTTAAGTAAATAGAAAAAATAGTTTCAAAATTTTAAAAATAGATTAAAATTGAAAGAATCAATATTTAATTCAAAATAGAACAAACAGAAATAGAACAAACAAAAACAGTTTTGTGCTATGAGTGAGTTCAAGCTCTAATATATCAAAATAAATGCTTATTGCAGTTTAACAAACTTATAATTTTTATTAATTTAATCATAGACCAGAAAAAGGAAAGTGCAACTTTTCAACAAGTAGTATAAAACGGAGGAGTAAACCCCGAGTATCGTTCTCCCTATTAATTAATGTTTAATTATCTAGACAACTAAAAAAGGATTGATTAAAAGAAGACACACAAGAACAAACAAAACAAGTAAAACAAACAAAGACCAATCTAAGCAAAGGCTACAGGATAAGAGTTTAACAATTGATAATTTGGCTAGAGCTTGGATTGCAATGGATTTAACAAACAAGAAACACATTTCATTGGACACATTTCATTGCAAGACATAACTAATGGTCATGGAAACATCTTTTCTCTCCTAAACTCAATTCGTCTATCTTGGTCCAACAGAAAAATTGGAATAGAAGGTATTAATATCAAGATGCCTAAAATTAGGTTCGTTAATTCTAAGGACCCTCATAAAAGACCTTAGGACTTGGTCCACACCTAATTTCAATTATGTTACGTAATTAATATTCTAACAATTGGAAGCCTATGGTCAAGGTCTTTTAATCATCTAATGATCTAACTAAGATGGTCACTTAATTAAGATCAATTTAAGCTCTTTAATTAGCAAAAAATCCTCTAATTTTAATTATGTTACCTAATTAATATTCCAACAATTAAAAGCCTATGGTCAAGGTCTTTTAATCATCTAATGATCTAACTAAGATGGCCACTTAATTAAGATCAATTTAAGCTCTTTAATTAAGCAAAAATCCTCCAATTACATAAAATCCATTCAATCCTAACCCTAACCAATCAAATTAAGCACACAACATAATCAATAAATGGAAGATTAAAGCAATACAACACATATTCATTGATGAAAAAATAAGAGTTCAAACAAAAGAGTGAGAAAGAGAAAGAATTACAAACAAATCTTGGTCCAATCTAGTTGAAATCTCCTCCTTGAAACCTTATGCAGACCCTAGGGACTCTCTCTAGTAGCACTCAGCCGAACTTGATCAAGAGAAACAAAAAATCTAACCTAAAACTAACTAGAAAAAGGGGATAATGAAATTTGAACACCTAGGCACGTTTCTCTCTTCTCTAGCCGAATCTCTCTTATTCTTTGTGTTATGAGGCCCTTTTATATGTTGTTGGATGACTCCTAGGGTTTTATAAGTGATTCGCCATCATTTTGTAGTGATTTGAAGTTGATTTTAAGTGAAATGCTATAAACAGAACCTTTAACGGTGAGCTGATAAGGTACGTTGATGAAGCAAGTTTCGATCAGCAATGGCGCCCTGATCATCCTTAAATGATGACGTTGATTGTCCAGTAGGGTGCCATTGGTGAGTCTGTCATGGACTACTAAAAAATAAAAATACCTAACTACACCTAGCTAAGTAGTTAGGATGAGTCAGGGTCGATCCTATGAGGAACTAGGGTATGCTAAAGCTATTCTAATGCTATCTAAAAGGAAAAACAAAAACACATGAATACGCAAGCATTAAACTAAATACTAAAGACAATTAAAAAAAAAGCAAATGAATATGAAATGAAAAACAAATACGAAAGTTGGGTGGAAGATAAATCTGGGATTCTAGACTTATAATTGATCCTCGAAACAGATAAGTTACAATTGGTCTAAGATACTAACCTATAAGTTCTAACAAGCT
>JAOXYD010000009.1:2282054-2294177 GCA_028565735.1 Pinacopodium congolense | reverse complement strand
GAAGAGTAACCTATCCCAAATCTTTTCAAGGCAAAGAGAAGCCTATACAATTCACAAATAACCAAAAGATACAATTCGCCCAAATTCAAGTAACTACATATACCTTGAAAGGTGTTTCACTCAATGCACAATTAAACTAAGGGCTTTAGCTTTCAATAAATGATATGAGTGAATGACAACAATCTTGAAAGCCTAAACAAACTTAGTATGGCAGAAATTAAACATAAAAACGTGCATATGTTCAAGCACTATGATCAAGATAAGCTAATTACAAAATCTGGACAGTTTAAGCACTCTAGGAATATTCATCTCAAAACACAAATATAAGTACTTCAAAATCAATCCAAAAATACTAGAGCACTCTTAACACCTTATGTGAACTAGTCACAAAAAATTTATGCACCCAGAACTGATTAATATGAAGAAATTTGTGATTAAATGAAGAACATAAAAAATTGGACAGTTTTGATGTCTAAGTGAACTAATGCGCACAAATGATGAAATATTCAACAAAAAATTTGAAACTAAGTATAATATGACTTAAAAAAGCATAAAACAATAATAAAAAACACAAATAAATAGATTGAGCAGGTTCAAATCGGATTCAAACTTAAATTAGTGAAAACAGGAGCTATCTTGAAGTATATGGAACTTCTAGCTCAATGATAGCTTAAAGAGGTCTAAAAAATTCGAAACAAAGTTTAACCATAATCTAAAGACCTTAGGCAATCAGATAAATACAATAACACAATTTTAGAAACAGGTTTGATCACTTGAAATTGAGATTCAAGGTAGAACAGTCTCAACAGAGACAGTTTTGATATATGAATGAGTTCTAGCTTTAATCTGTTGAAATAACCTTTCTAAAATGTAAAAGATGGATCAAATAAACTCTTACACACTCAAGCAAGGTATTAAACACAAGTTTGCACACCTAGAATCACAAATTGACAGTCAAAGATCGAATGAAACTAAGTGCAGTAAAAATATGAGCAGCTTGAGGCTTTTAAGAATTTCAGAAGGTTTGATCTGCTTAAGGTCTCAAGAGTGTAGTAAACATTTTACTTTAATTTTTAAGCAATCAAAACTTTTGTTTGAGGTTCAAGAGCACAAAACACTTAAAATTGTCCAATTGTTTTGCAACTTTTTTTTTACGTCAATTTTTGGTTTTTATAAGTTTATAGGTATGTAGATTTGTAGATTTCAATTTTTTTAAGATCTTAGGAGGTTTCTGATACTTTTCTTTTAATTTTTAAGTCATTAAATTGGGTTTTAAGCTTAATTTTGCAGGTTGTACCAAAGTTGTCTAGATTTGATGTTTTCTGCTTTGGTCTTGATTTTAATCATTTATTTTATGCCATAAAATTGTGTTTGTTATTGTAATTTATTTTTAACATATAGATTGAGGTTTTAGTATATTTATAGCAATTATTTTGCATCATTTGATTGATTAAATTCATAAATATATAGGCTGAAACATATATAGTGCATGTTTTGATAGCTTATGTTCATATAGATTAAATCAAATTGTTTAAAGCTTTAATTGTGTTTTTACTAGATAAATTTATTTGTTTAAGATCTGTGAATGTGTTAGGAGACCTGCCAAGTTGTTTAATTAACTCTAGAATTTCATAATTGAGTTTATTGTATGAGTAGTAGAGAAACATCATAAAAGGTGTGCATTGGTTACATAATTGGGAGAATTGCTTTATGTTAATTTTTAATTGGATTATAGGCTACTATTTTCCTTTAAAATAGATTAGATTAGATAGGTTGCTCTTGACCTGTATTAAACACAATTTTGGTTGCATTAATATTTTAATGTGAATTGGATTGAATTAGACCTTGTATGTGCATTAGACATTGCATAAGGCATTGACATTGCATTGGTTGCATTTGAGACCCTTTTATGAATTGATTTTGATAAGGTTTTTTGATAAGCCATATAAGCTTGAGAAGAGGCTTTGGTAGCCTAAGTTTAGGGCTTGATTTACAGGATAAAAATTATGCAAATTGATTGAGTTATAAAGGGTTACTCTTCACCCATTAGAAAGTAAGATTAGCGGGTTCCTCTTAACCCTTAAAATCCAAAATTATTGTATAGGTTTCTCTTGACCTTAGAATAAAATTTGATTTAGTTACTCTTCACCCTAAAGTATGATTACAAAGATTCCTCTTGACCTTAGAATTCAAGATTATTGTATAGGTTCCTCTTGTCCTTAGAATTCAAGATTATTATATAGGTTCCTCTTGACCTTAGAATTAAGATTGTTGTAAAGGTTTCTCTTGACCTTCTAAACAAGATTATTGTAAGGGTTACTCTTCGCCTATTTAAAGTAAGATTAGTTTGTTAGTGAATTTCCAATAAGTATCTAGAGAGAGGACATAGTTTATCTTTGCGTTAGACCATCCTTTTATAAATTTGTGAATTCCACTATTACCCTTTCTCTTTTATATTTGTGCATTGTTGTTTGCTTTATTATTGATTCAATTTCATTAATATTGATGTAAAGTTTGGCATATCATTTAGGTTGAATTTTGGTTAGAGAATTCATTTAATTAAAATTGGCCTAAAGTATTTTAATTTGTAAAGGAATTTTTTAAACACCCAATCTACCCCCTACTTAGGTGTCATAAGGCTTACACTATCCAAAGGCATTGATCTTTCAATAAAATATAGAACTAAAAGCTACTCACTTTTTTGATGATTGGGACAACTGTGGTAAAGTTTCTTAAAATGCTTATAATACTTATGTAGGGACTTTCCATCATCATTCCTAATGCCATAAATTTTCTTCTTGATCTTTGTTGCTCGAGAGGCAAAAAAGTACTTCTCCAAGAATACTTGCTGCATCTAGTCATACGTGGTGACGAATCTGGCTAGTATAGTCACCCTTTAGCAGCATCTACTAAAGTAAAAGAAAAAGCTTTCAATTTCAATTGGTTTATTGTGTACCCAACAAGCTTCACTCCAGAACATGCTATATGGACTTAATTTAAGAACTTGTTCGAATTAACGATGTAGTTTGAACCCAAGAGTTATTATCTCGTAAACTTGTAAAAGTAGGCAAAGTACTTGGAGTAGTAAGCTCCTTTAAAAGTCTATTGATGTTGCTCTATGATTTCTTCGACTTCATTTGTGAGTTCCTAAAAACTCTCTTCAACTTCCTTTTCTAATGAGTTTTCACTTTTCAGGAATAAGATTGTGTGGAGCTCACTGAAATTTTTAGAGTCTCACATGAGCCATAATAGAAAAAAGTGGTAATGGATTAATAGGATCAAGGAAAAGGTCTCTATTATTTGTAGCAAGTTTTCAAAGTTTTGGATATTGAAAAGGACTGTGGGATATATAAAATAGAAAACAAGGAGATAAAGATCTATAAATAAAAATAAAAGGAACAAAAAATAAAAAAAAAAACACTAGCTGCCCATAACGTTGCCAAAAAAATTTTTGTGGTTGCCATAGGCTACCAAATAATAATCCCAACTTAACCTCCTAACTGTATGGCAGGATGAGTTAGGGTCAATCTCACAGCAAATTAGTGTGTTTACAAAAATAAAAGCTCTGATTTTATGAAATTAAAATAAATAGAAAATGTAACTAAGGAAATTAAAGCAAATAGAACAAGAGCGTGAAATAGCAATAAATAGATAAAAATAATGAAAATTTGGGTACAAAATACTTTTAGGACTCAGGGAATACAATTGATCACAAAAAAGTATAAATTATATTCTAACTAAGATATTAACCTATGGATACAAACAAGATCGTGAATCTTATGTTTCGTTAATTATAGATAAATCTATTATAGTAGTAAATTTACCCCTAACTATAAGATAATTTAATAGAAGTTCCCTAGATTCAAAGGTGTAGTAACATTACGTAATATGAAAAAGCTAATATAAGCCATAATCACACAAGTATGTATTATGTAACTTAAAGAACCAAAGCCCTAGACTAATTGATTAAGTCTTATTTATAAAATTAATTAATCTATTGCTATTTGTAGTATTAAATAGTGACACTTATAGATTACAAACCCATATATAATTTTCGAACTAAAAATTATAAATAACGTAGCCAATCCTATACATAACCCCTATTTTTTGACATTTAACCGAAGTTTCAACTTATTCATAACATAAAACACAAAATCGTTTTAAAAACCTAAATCGTATCTCACAATTGTAATCTATTTGTTTCTCTAATATCTTCTAACGATAGAAAATTAGCATAATATATTAAAATGAATTAAAAAAGAATATATAATTAAAGAAAAAGTGATGAATAAGCAAATAAAGTTAGTGAAACTAAAGATTCAATAATCTATTTAATAATAATAAAGTGTTTTACACAAGAACAAGTATTGAAAATCAACTTAAATAAAAAAAAACATGGCAACAAATGAAATAACATTAAGGAAACAACAAAAACACAATGAAAGATAGTATTTCTTTATATAGAAAGAAAATATAAGAGTATTCCCAAAGTACAACTTGAAGGAAAGCTAGAAACACTAAATTAAGAAGAAAACTAGGAAGAAGTTGAGAGGCTATCAAAAAAAGGTAAGAAAAAGTGATGAAAATAATCTACTCCCCTCTTTAAACATTTTCTAATTACGTTTTTTGACATTTTTGCAGAAAGAGTTGAATGGCCTTGCATTTTATGAAGAGAGAACATTTTTGGGACATTTAATAGAACTTAACAATGCTATCAACGATTTTTGATAAACGACAGTGCTGTTAACAGTGCTATCAATGATTTTTGATAAACGATGTCGTTGATAGCACTGTCGTTTATCAAAAACTCTATCATCGTTGCTGATAGTCAAGTATAAATGGTGATTTTAGAAGATCAACAACGATGTTGACACCCGTCGTTGAAACTTGGTATTTTGATTATATTCTAAACATTCTCTAATTATTCTTCAAACTTGATTGTTTTCACTTGAAATTTGTTTTTTAGGTCCAAAGTTGCATTCAACTCATAAAAAATATAAAGTAGGCAATTTAATAACAAAATCAGGGTTAACTCATATTAAATTACATCTTAACATACTAAAGAGCACACCCTTATCACCTTATCATTTAGTTCCATAATAATTGCCACCATTATAACTGGCTGAGTTGGTGCTTGGATTAATTCTTTAGAGTAAGGTTTATGTGTAGAAATCAAAGAACGAATATTTCTCATAAATGCTCTGAATCTGTAATATAAATTATATGGACTTAATAAAGGTATGCGCGTGTCCTAGATTTTTATGCGTTCAGGTAACTGTGGCAATGCGGAAAAGTGATCCTCAATTTAAACAGAAGTCTTATTTAAAACTCAAATGCAAAGAAAAGAATAATTGTGAATGCCATGTAAAGAAGAAGAAGAAGAGTCTATTCAAAAGAATTATGATTAAGAGATTATTTAGAGCCCCTTTTAGTAAAATCTGCAATTTTTTGTTGTTATAATAAATCTCCATGCCCATAAGCATATTAAAATCAGGAAAATTGCTACCTAAATTTTTAATCCAGACAGGGCAACCTACAAAAAAAAAAAAATTATGTCAACCATTCTTTTTGTAATAAGAGCAAAATTTTAAAGTTATAAAAATTATTTGAGAAATTTATTACTAGTGAAATTCAAGCATTAAATGCGAGATATGGAAAGGCATCAGGACCATATGCAGCGGTTCGTTTCTCTCAGTACGAAATAAATTGGATCTCCTCTCTCTTCTCATCTACCCTCCGCTGCTCTGTGATTTGTTATTCAACATGCACAATCATAATGACAACATAGCCCTAATCGAGTCCTTCTGCGAAATCACATCTTGTACTCGTGATGAAGCCCTTTTCTACTTAGAATCTCACCAATGGGATATCGACGCTGCCGTCTCTACTTTCCTCGACAACAACGCCGCCGCCGCCGTGGCCGCCACCGCCACCACCAACACCACTTCCGCCCCCTACCAAATCCCGTCTATTCCTGTCTCTCCGTCACCCTCGCGCTCTCCCTCGGGGTCTCACTCTCCCAATTACTCCCCCTCCCACTCTTCCTCTCCTTCCCGTTCCCGGTCTCGCTCTCACTCACCGTTACCCACTCCTCCCTCCCGCGTTCCCTACAAGCTCAGATCGCGCCAAGCCAAGTCAGCGGCTACTGAAAACAACAAGAACCGCGGCGGGATTCGTACGCTTTCTGATCTGAATCGGGGTCCTGAGGCCACGGGGTCCACCAGTGACGAGGATGAGCTCCAGAGCTATTATACTGGTGGAGACAAGAGGTCGAGTTTGTCTATCTTTTCCTTGTAATCGATTTAATGAGAGCCGAATTATCCTTGGCTCTAGTTATATGAGGATCAGATAGTTAAATTAAAGCATGTATAACACAATTTTTTAAAAAATTCCAAACGAGCACAATTATTAATGTTGCTATTATTAGTTTTAATGCTTTTGGTGTTTCTGATGTGATCTTTTCTTAGCGCAGCGGAATTCTAGTCCAGGACCCTACAAAACGTCTCGATGTTGATGGCATTTTTGATCAAGCTAGACTTTCTGGAGCTGTCGACAGGCCTGCTGATCACATTCGACCGTCTTCTTCAAGTTCGCGAAGCTTCACTGGAACTGGGAGATTACTATCGGGTGAGACGGTTTCAGTTGCTCCTCAACCTCCTCAAGTTGTCAATCATACCATCGTGCTGTGGAGGAACGGCTTTACTGTTGATAATGGTCCGCTGCGTGGCTTTGATGATCCCGCTAATGCGACCTTCTTGGAGGTTAGATGTAACTGAACCCCCACTCGCTTCTAATCATTATTTTACGGTAAATTATTTGTTGTAGCCTCGTTAGTTAGTGATCTTCGGGTACCTTGTTGTTCAAATTGTTTCAGAACTGCTGTTTGTCGAACTGTATTCTATGTCTAGCGTAATGGTACGACTGTATGCTATATATGTTTGGCCGACCAATGAGTGAAATAACTTTGCAAATATTCGACTTATGTTTCTTTCTGAGCTTGTAAATTTCGTTTACTTTTATGATCAAATTGGTTTTTTGGATAATTAATCATCACATTTCTGGTCAGATATATTTGCTTACTTTGGTATGCGAATTAGACAGTAATTTCTGCCTTTGTCAATTTCTTGCCTGCGGTAAATTTTTAGATACTTCAAGTTGGGACTTCGTATTCCACTTATGCTTGAGATGTGTGCTTATGGTTAACTTTTCCAAATGCAGAGCATTATGAAGTCCGAGTGTCCACAAGAGCTTGAACCTGTAGATAGGCGGACACAGGTCCACCTTAATCTTGTGAGGCGAGAGGAGAACTGCCTAGTGTGTATTTATTCTTCCTCCTCATCTCTTTTGTTCTCCTACTCTCCTACTTCCCCAATAAAGCGTTATTTATCAGTTGCTTATTATCCTATTCTTGGCTATGCAGGAATCAGAGAAGTCTCAAGCTCCATTCCAAGGTGTGGGAAGAGCTTTAGGCAGCAGCAGCAACGGCTCCACGCCCTCAGATACAAGTCTTCGATCAGATTCATTGAGGACTGCTCCATTGCCAGCAACAGGTTTAGTTGTAGATTCTTCATCACCAACAACATCAATTCAGCTCAGGTTAGCAGATGGCACACGCATGGTTTCACGCTTCAATTTGAACCATACCATCAGAGATATACGATCCTTCATTGATGCTTCAAGACCAGTAGGAGCAAGCGATTATCAATTGCAGACAATGGGATTCCCTCCCAAACCTCTCACTGATCTGGATCAGACAATAGAGGAGGTTGGCATAGCTAATTCCGTTGTTATCCAAAAATATTAATTTGGTTGCTTATCGAATTTCAATTTACCCGACTTCAGTTCATGATATCTATTCTAGAGATTGTTATATACCCTTGTTTTTGGTGTTCAAATCATACAACAGCAAGTTCAGTTCTGATTACTAGAAAAGGATCTTGAATTTGAGGACTATAGATTTGACACCTGAAGAAGTATGAAACTATAAAAAATGTGTTTTAATAGTTGCTGAAAGCTGGAATGCACATAGGTGACAAGAAGTTGCACAGGCACACAACACAGCAGCAATCTGAGCAGGCCAGAGACGTGAAGTGAACAATAGTTGGGTGATTTCCAAGCAAGTATTAACATGTAATTGCGACTAATCAATTATTACATTAGTTAGAAGACATTTAAATGTGTTAAATTAACTTGAGCTTTCATTAAAGATAAACTAATCTAAAACTAAAGACACCAATACTTGACAAATTATTCTAAAACTCAAGCTGATGTTACTGATCGTCAAGATTTTGCCTTCGGATTTCAATAGAAACTCGTTGGGAACTGGACAGTACGACTAATTAAAGAGAGGAGTTTCGCAAGTGTGTAAAGTCATTAAATAGTGTAGTGGTGAAATAAGATGCTGATTCTATAGGGAGGAGAATCGAGTCAACGATAAACTTGATAGTTACATTTATTCTTCAAAATTTTAAAATTGCTAAATTGCAAGTTAAATTCAAAAAAATTCACTTGAAATTAAAATAAAGTTAATTTAAAATATGAAGCCAATTAGTCCTAGAAAAGCAATTAACAAAATCTTATTAAGGTATTTATATTCTTTTTAATGATAAATGTTAAACGATGGCATATATTACACATTTTAATTTTATTATGTTTACCTTTTAACTTTAATTTTCTTTTTTAGAAGTAAATATTCGTTATCCTTTTATCAATACAATCCAGTAGTTAGGATAGTCTCTGTACAAGCCAACGTATAACATAGCTTATTGTTAGACCTTCAAATTTCGGAGTACTTCTTAATGATCTTTAAGATGTACCTTAGGGGGAGATTAGCTAGATCACACACGTGAGGAAGACATGCAAAAACACTAAGGCAAATGAGGGCAAGTGAGATTAGATTTGATGCAAATTTTGATAAAATCTTAGACCTTATAGGCATTAACTTGTCTAATGTGAGGGACTTGATAGACTAAGAACTTGACCTATGCTCGGATGAATGGATAGCGACTAGCAGACTTATTATGGGTAAGCATTGGGTTAGACTAGTGTGCTATGTGAGCTTCAGCAAAGATCATTTAGCATCATCAACGGATATAAATCATGCGGAGATTTTAAATGATGTGGCGACACTAAGAGTTAGAGTTGCAGTAGGACTAAAAATTTAAAGATAGCGGAAATCTTCGAGAATAAGAATATTAGTTTCCTAATCAAATGTAAACTCTAGTCTTTCTGTTGCAATATGATTCTTTCTTATCAGTTAAAGTCCTATTCCTAATTAAATGTAAACTTTAGTCTTTCAATTGTAATATAATTCTGTCTTATCAGTTAAAGTCCTATTTGGATGGGAGTGTCATCTAATTGGTCTATGTGATGTAATCTGATAAAAATAGATATGATCTTTAGCACGATCTTAAGAAGTTCAGTTCAATTAGGATTTAGATTGTAACTTGCTTCCAAGCTAGAGGGCCTATATATAGCTCACTTAATCCTTGCTGTCTTCTTAATATCTAAGAGAGTTTTCTTATATTCTTTGAAGGGAAAGTAATATAAAGGTTGATATTTTTATCGTATCTCTCTTTTACATTTTTACCTGCTTTATTTTCTTGTTTACTTTATAGCATTCTTACTTTGAATGTGCAAACGAAACACTTTTAGAGTTGGTGAGAGCTGAATCTTGCTTAAGCGAGCTTAAATAAAATTACTGTACAAGGGTGTTGGCGCTAAGCCTTTGGTAAAAGTTTGAGTTCCAAGGAGACCTTTATATAAACTAATATTAGAATCTAACTTCGATATGACAAGAGGCATCAGTCTAATAGAACGAGTGACCAAAGTAGAGGCACTCATATGACCAATTCCTAAGGGAGAGGAGGAGGTCACATCTTATCAATCTCGGTTTGAGATGATGGCAGATTAAATTCAACAGTTACAACAAAAAATGACGAATTTGAGGAAGGCGCATGAGGAGGCACAGTTCAAGATTGCACTCTTGAGTTGGGTAATTGCATCACAAGATTTCAGTCGAGTAGAAAGCTCATCACCTCAACATTCATCAGTGAAGGTGTGTGAACCTAAGGTTTTTGAGGGCGTGCGGGATGCCAAGGTGTTCAAGATTTTTTTGTGGAATACAGAGCAGTACTTTGCGCTAGCTAGTGTACTTAATGCTGAGAATGCCAATGTGACAACCATGTACTTAGATCGGCATGCCAAGCTCTGCTGGAGAACGACGACCTCTGTCGAGATCATTACAGGTAGAACTCCTTTGGAAATTTCTTGGATCAATTCCTTCCGATGAAAATTTCTTGGATCGCGAGGGATGTCTTAAAGAAACTCCAGTAAGAAGAATCGATAAGAGACTACGTTAGATAGTTTAGCTCTCTAATGCTTAATATTGATGATATATTAGATGAGGACAAGCTTTTCAACTTCCTGCCTGGGTTGGGTAAAATCGAGTTCAGGTTCAGGTCAAGTCAGGTTTAATCCGTTGACTTTTTCAGCTAAATCAGGTCAGACTGGGTATGGTCCAAGATAGGTAGGTAGGGTTACCAGGTCATGTCTATTTTTAATATCCCTAGTTACTACCAACTTAGCATCAGTAACTTCTAAGGAGTGTTAACTGCAAAGTTTCTATTTCATGTTTTTCCAAATTTGCTTTTACTTAATTTTGTACTTTAGAGCCTACATTAACATGATTGAGTGTATTGATAAATTGTTCTTCTGGCATCTACGATAATTGTTATACTTTACTAGATGGTTCCTTAGGTATGCTTATGTTATGATTTTATTTTAGCATACATAAATGTACATTTGTCTTTTTTTAGGCTTACATGAAACCTACAGACTTCGATTCTTATATCTAATGTGTTAGTCATGTGTCTGTATCGGATCATGACAAATTGGCATTAGAGCATTAGGTTACTCAATTAAAGGTCTAAAGTATTGTTTTACTTATTACTACAGATACATGGAAATTCACCTCATCTTTAAAATAACTTTCTCACTCAAAATATTTATTTGTTCTAATCGGTAGTACTAACAAATGAACCTCGCTTAACTTAATCAAGAGGCTCACAATAAGGCCTTAATATCGAATGAAGTCCCTGCCCCTGCACTATCAACTAGGGCATGTGATAGGTGCTGGACGTTCAGGACTCAAGAGACATTGACAACAAAGCCAAGGGTGTCACAAGGAGTTCCCGAGGTGTTTGCATTCAACATGAAAATGTTTCTTGTAGGGATAAAAATCAACAATGCGATGTTCTGGGACTCAATAGTGATGATGTTGTAGATAATGATAATGCAGTAGTAACAATAACAATAAACTCCATCACCAATTGTAGCCCCTGAGTATGATAGACTATATATGCAACGATCAATGGCATACACAATATTTCATTCATTAAAGTTCAACTAAACCAGACCTTAGGAAGCTATTGACTTCCTCGACAAAGTGGAGATGCGAGGTAAGAGGCTATATTAATCTGATACATAGCTGATGAGCCTTGTACAAATGTCTTTATAAGAAGTAGTCAAGGATTGGTGCCAAAAATATATTCTTTTGCACTTAGGCTCAGCGACTTGATTGCAGTTTAAGGAGGGATTCACATACTGTTTCCTCTCCTTCACAACTCGAGAGGCACTTAGGTTAGAGTTCTTAATGCGACATTGAGGAGATAAGACGATGACTAAGCCTCTGTTTGGTTGAGTTTTTAGAAGGGTCAAAAGTGCTTTTTTGTAACGTAAAAGCATTTTTTTGAAAAAATAAGTGTTTGGCTGTCACATTCAAAAGTACTTTTATAGTAGATTTAGCTTTTTCAAAAGCTAAAAAAATAGCTTTTTGAAGAAGCTCCAATTTGATGCTTTTCAAAAAAGTACTTTTTCAGGTAGATGTTCAGAACAATTAATGACAATTAATGAGCCTATTTGTTAGTCTCTTTTGTCCTTATATTTTTTTCATAATACCCGTAATACCCCCATATCCACATATCTCCATAACAAATTTTGTATTTAACATATCAAATTATTTTAACTAAATTATTTTGAGATTTACATTTATAATTTTAACTAAATTATTTTTATTTTTATATTTATATAATATTATTTGACTATTTTTATATGTTTAATATT
>JAOXYD010000009.1:2271900-2281954 GCA_028565735.1 Pinacopodium congolense | reverse complement strand
ATCAAACATTATGGGGCATCAATTAAACATTTAAACATAATATAGGGGTCATAATGCATCAAATTAACTATAAAAATTATATCAATTTGACCCCTATCAAACTTTCTACCTGAAAGTGAATAGATAAAGGGATAAGAAATCTCTTTACCTTGACCCTCTTGCAGGCTGATGACTGACTAAATACTATAAAAAAACTATAGAAATACATTGGTTAATCCAGTAACTAAATTTATGAGAAAAATCAAATGCATGTAAAGAATTGATGATAAAAGTTCAATCCATATGATCAAATACTTTAATAAAGTCAATTGTGATGTCACCGCTTATTAATGGGTGTTTCTTATTATAATTTTTACCAGAACTTTTAGATTAAGAGAACGTTATCTACTGTTTACTTGTCCTGTATATAAAATTTTATTTCAAAAATTTTTTGAAGATGTTTACAATAAATTTAAAAAATATTTAATTGAATTGTGAATTGTAATTTTTTTTGTAATTATTATATTTTAAAAATTATATATTATATTAATATATAATATTAAATTATATATTTAATAAAATAAAAAAGTAAAACGAATCTAAACAAGAAGTTAGTTGTATTTGAGTTTCAAATGAATTAAGACAAATTGATTTTGAGAATAGAGTATTCGTCGTGATAGGTAACAGCGTAAACATGGAGCCAAATAAGGCGAAAGAGAATTCCAAAGCCCTTCGCATTCGCAGTTCCTTAACACTGTGGTCCTCACTAAATAAAAAATGTAGTAGAATTTGACTATCCAAGAACCTTGATTTTTTTGATTTTTTTTTCTTTTGTATGTCTACCCCCTTCTCCTCAAGTATTGAAAATTTGTGTTCATTATAAATTGTTGTGCCTCCTTTTACTTGTTTGGCTAGTATTTCTTTGAGAATGTAAGCAATGCTTGAGAGTTCGATATAAGCATGTTTTTCATACCAATTATGTTAAACCTTTTCTTATGATTGGATTAAGATCATTTGCGACTTTCATGCTTCGTGCTTGTGATGATCAGCAAACCGCTGGAATGCTGCCGAGAATTGTGAGGAATTTAAAAGGTGAAGTTGTTTTGCGCTTGTTTATGTTGCCCAATAGATGCTTATCTGTTGGTATCAGACCGCTAGTAGATAAGGCTGTTGAAGATGGGGAACTTCGTGTGTTCGTGGTTGCTGGAGAGGTTTCGGGGGACACTATTGGGTCGCGTCTAATGGCCTCCTTGAAAAAGCTCTGCCCTGTTCTTGTTCGCTTTTCAGGTGTTGGAGGGTAAATAACTGTCTTCTGCACCTACTTAAACACTCGAAATTTTCCCATTATAGTTAATGGTTTTAGACGACGAGTATGAATTTAAGGGGTAGTATCCCCTCCTAGGTCGGCAGAGGTGCTGGCTTCAATTTTACGACCCTTGGGCTGAAGGCCTAGTGCTCTTCTAGGAAAAATAAAGTTGGTTTAATCTGGTAACTTAAGCTTTAGACCTAGATGACATGTAAATAGGCAGACATCATCTAATGGTGGCTTTCTTGTTGCTGATAATATATAAAACACCTTCCTCTGTTCATTCTTTCTTCTGAATGTTGTGTACTATACATATTTGAGTACCATTAGGAGCTCAAGTGATTGTTCTTTTTATTTAATTTGCACAAGTTTTATGAATTTGCATATCTAGAATATGCTATGTTTAAAATTAGGTTTCTATGTGCATAAGGTCAATGATGGCTAAGGAAGGATTGGAATCTCTTTTTCCAATTGAAGATATTGCTGTGATGGGAATATGGGAGTTGTTACCCCATTTGAATAATTTTAGGGTGAGTTTATAGGACAACGATCATACTTTCTTCGATGTATCAAGTCTGATTAAACAGTATCTTTAAGTGTCAGGTTAAGTTGAAAAAATCAGTTGAGGCTGCCTATTGTTTTCAGCCTCATGTTGTTGTGACAGTTGACTCCAAGGGCTTTTCTTTTCGTCTCCTAAAGCAGTTACGAGGTGAGATGAACTGCCCTCTTTGTGTTGCCATCTCTATTTGCATCTCTTATGCATAAAGCTTATTGGTAGGAAAATTGGAGAAATGGTTTTCGCAGCTATATGCAATCAACGAGGAATAAATAATCCAGTACATTACCATTACGTGGCACCATCATTTTGGGCATGGAAAGGTGGGGAAGAGAGACTTAGAGACCTTGCAAATTTTGTGGATCATATTTTCTGTATACTTCCAAATGAGGACACTGTGTGTAAATCACATGGGGTGGATGCAACCTTTGTTGGCCATCCCATTCTAGAAGATGTTTTGGAGTTGAACTCAGTATGTATTTGTCTTCAAATACTTTTTTAGTAATTGATCAGTATCTTTTATAAATTCGATTAACAGGTGCATAAAATTCCTAATAAAGTTTTAATATTCAAGCTTATGTGAGTTTTGTGTAGACTAATTTATATATAAATGTAAGCCTTTTAATGGGCATGCCTTATTCTTAATTGTTCTCTCTCTCTTTTTTGTTTTGTTTTGTTTTGTTTTTTTCTGGTTTTTGGTCTCTCTTTTTCACAGTACTGGTATGCATAATTACATATGCTTTGAAATGACCTGTTCTGGTTCTCTATTCTTTGTGTTCGTTGTCAATGCTAATGCTATATTATGCAGTAACCCATTTGTGTATCATATTTAGGAAAAGCAGCCAGATGGATGGAAGATACAGATGGATTGTGAATATTTTAGAAGTGAATATGCAGTATCTACAGGTAGTGTAAAATATGAGGCATGGTTTGTGTTCCTGTTGTAAATATAAATAATTTTATCAACCAGACAACGAATCACGTTATAGTTCTACTAATGATTACTTAAGGAGCTTGATTAATAGGAACCATCACCCTTGATCTCAGTGCTTGAACATGTTAAATACTTGTGATATGTAGAAAAGAGCTCTTATTTTGCTGAATGTGTTATGTATTGAGATTTCAAGTTTTCATTTGGTAGATGCCACAGTCATATCCTTGCTCCCTGGAAGCCGACTACAAGAAGTCAGCCGGATGCTTTCCATTTTTGCTAAGACTATACAACAGATAAAATTATCCTTCCCCAAATTGTTGACAATAATTCATGTGGCACCCAATCTGCACGTGGAGAACTATATAAATGAAGTAATTCAAAACTGGCCTGTGCCAACAGTCTTGATTCCTGGAGGAAATCCTCGTCTGAAATATTGTGCATTTAGTGTAAGTTTCCTACTTATCTTTAGGTGTACTGAATGTTCGTTTTTTAAATTAATTCAGAAGAAAAGTGTATGGCCGTTTATGAATGAAATGCCTAAAGAGTGATAATTTCATCCAATTGGGTGTTCGCCAGTTACTGTAAATTCCATTCTGAGATGCAAAAAAGGAGAAAAGAACTTTGTTGGAGGTTTCACTGGCATTACCTGACCACCTTGGTGTAGTTAATTGTCATTGACTGTATCTGATTTCCCCTTTCAATAGAATTCAGCTGTAGCAAGATATTATAAATAAATACCTATTTTTTCCTATTTTCTATTTTGTCTCCACTACCGCCCATGGATTTATACATGGGCACTTAAGCCTGATGGAATTAAATGGCTGTATTGTTTCCTGGTTTGGCTGTGACCTTATATGAGGCATCTATTATGAGATCCCTGTTAATTGAGTACCAAATGCGAAGCTTCTCATTTACCATTCTTAGTGTGTAAATTTGAAAAATGGTCTTGATAGTTGTAAATTTCATTGCTGTTGCTAGATTGAATTGAATGCTTTGCAGGCCAGCAGGGTTGCGTTGTGTACTTCAGGAACAGTGGCTATGGAGTTGCAGCTTGCACGCTTACCATGCATAGTTGCTTATCGAGCCCATCTTTTGACTGAATGGATAATTAAGTATAAGGCAAAGATACCCTACGTGTCTCTTCCCAATATACTCATGAATTCAGCTATAATTCCTGAAGCTCTTTTCCAAGGCTGCACATCAACAAATCTGGCCTCCATGCTTATGTAAGATCTGCTTGTCATGGAAGTTGTGATTTTTCTCCTATTCCCAATATTTGACGAACTGGGTATTAAAAAATACTGGAAAAAAGCAAAAAATCCAGTATTTCTAGTTCATTGATTACCATTGAATGTTGACTTGGTAATTGCAAGAACTTTAGGCATGTTTAGTTTAGCTTTTATTTTTGGTTTTGGTTTCCTGTTTTTCTAAATACAAAAATCGATAAAGAAAACACAATAATACAGCACAAAAATCGATAAAGAAAACACAATTACCAATACAACAATCATAACAATCACAACATAAAACCACAACCCATAACCCAACTAAACATTTGCTAAATTTAATGCTCTCCTTGTATGCTTGTTTGACTTGAGATTTATGCTCCCCTGCAGGGAACTATTGAATAACGAGGCTCTTCAAGAAAAACAGATTGTTAATGCTGAAAAGGTAATCAGGCTACTGATTCCTTCGAAACAAGTTATGAAGTACTCGGAAGAACAGGATGAAAACTTGAATCCTGCAGCTCTCACTCCAAGCTTGGTAGCTGCGTCTATTATGCTATGCTATGTAAAAAATTGAGAGGTTTGGAAAACTTGACTATGATTTCCGCTTAACATAGTCTTTTGGCAAATCATGTGGAATTTAGTTGTAATTCCAATTTTTTATAATTGAAATGCAAAAAATTATTCACTTCAGTTCTATTATTTAAATTATATAAAATTAAATATAACTAATATAAATTCTATCAAAATAATTAGTATTTCTAAATGAACTTTACAAATTTAAGAGGCGTTTTTTTTTTTAATTTTTCAAAACTATTCTTTATGCCAAAAAGAAATCCTTTCTTATCTACCCTCCAAGTTACATTTTCATTTCCTTTTGCCTTATTAAAGAACAGTCAACGGTTCACTTACTGTCGGTAATTGTTGCATCACTCATTAGTCATCAGTACAATTTTTTCAGCAAGCATTAGGGTGAAAAGAAATCAAAGATCATCATAACCTAGGTTAGTGTAATGATCATTAGACAAAAGGAAGTTATACTTAATGAACAAATGATGGAACTTAGCGATAGTATTCAAATTCCTTATATCTTTGGATTTTTAAGTAATGCCTTGCTCACTCTTTAGTTCAAAAATGGTTTTAACTCTAAGGGCCAAGGTGCAAGGGGCATCACTATGTTTGGACAGATAATTATAGTGAGAAAACTCCAAAAGAATTGGAATTCTTATAATGTTATTGATAGAATCTCTAGACAGATGAATAGAAACATTTTCAACTTTAAAGACAATAATATATTCATCATTTTTCATATGCTCTCTAAGGTTGCAAAAGAATAGTCCGACACTAATGGGGCTAATCTTAGAAGAAAAAGTAAGAAAAGATTCCCACTCTTAATCAATGAGAAACTGAACAAGATTATTTTCCTTAAACAAGTCTAATTGAGCAGGAGCAATTATGCATTGTTATGAAGCTTCCTAAAAGCAAAATCCTGAACCTAGGGAGAATCAATATTAAAGTATCCATCCCTTTGACTGACTCAGGATCTCCTACTCATAGAGAAACTACCACATCGAATTCTAATTATGTTAATAGTTCAAACAAAAGAAGACTTGACATACATTTAAGAGAAAACTCTAAGAATAGCAACAAGCACTTAAAGGGCTTTAAAAGTGGAAAAAAGTTCATGGGATTCTATTTGCCTATAATGAATAACACAACCTGCAAATAAGAAATAGGCAAACATATTAATGACCAAATGCTCAAATTTTCTAAACCCAAAATGCTCTTATATGCATGCATGATATGCAACTTGCCAACTTCAAGGCATCTAGGGCTTAACCAATATTTAGCAGAAAGTGAATGATCCTTTAGAGCCATTTGAAAATTCAAAATCAACTGATATAGACTCTTTAAACTACAAGTTGAAAATATAACTTAAAAGATAAGAAATTTCCTTTGAAAATTTCATAAAACAATGAGTCAAATCACTAAAGGCCCTAAAAGTAATCAAATTCAACAGTAATTACAAAAAAAAATTTTAATAAAAAAAATTTCTTAAAGTTAAAGATTAGAGAAAATGAAAATTTTATCAAAATAGAAGTAATTAAATGAATAAACACTCTAATCAACAACTAATTGAATTCCTACAAGTTTAATTAGTTTTTAATTGACCAAAAATTAACAAATTTGACAAGCCTAAATATAAGAATATGGAAAATAATAAAAATTGACACAAACAATTGAAATTGATTGAACAAAAGTCTTAATTAAATATCTAAATGAATTTCCAAGAGATCGACTTTATAAAAGATCAATTAATTTCACCAGAAATTCGGATAAACCCTAAAAATCAAATCTGAAATTTCGTAAAAGTAAAATTCAACTCATAGAAATGCAATTAAGTGTCCTAATACCTCTATTATACTTCTAATTATAATAAAATACTATCAATTTCTCAATTAAGAATAAGAAAATCAAACCCAATTTTAAAACCTTAACAAACATATGAATTTAAAATTGGAACAAACTAATCACAAATAAGGGAAAACCACTTAGGGCTTTAGCTTAATAAGTTGCTAGTAGCATAATTTTAGCTTCTTAGTTGCCTGAGACTTTACCGGAGAGGGAGAAAATAGCAAGAGCAGACGTAGTGATGAACAGAGTTCCTTGAAGAAATGGGATTCTTCAAACACGAAGAAGATTTGAAGAAAAAGGAACACTGAGTTAGGAGGCAAAAAAAAAATAGTTTTAAGGTTTAAAAAATCAAAGGGAAGGGTAAGTAGAGCTCAAAAGTGGCGGCAATGGAAGAATGGAAAAAAAAAAGAGAGGGAAAAAGAACAAAACAAAAGAGGAGGGGATTGTCGACTTCAAACCGGACTATTTTTAAATATCAATAGACTGAACTAAGCATATGGGTCGACTGATGATAGGTCAGTCTAACTACTCCTATCGGTCGACCAAAGTAATGCTAACGCATAAACACATAGTAGAGACCTAAAAAAATTAAAGTAAGAATCATCTAGATTTTGCCAATTTCAAACAATCATTTCACACTTACGCATTTGTTTTTAAGTAGCAGTAGTAGAGTACCTCCCAAATTATATTTCACCATTTTTCTTTTTTCGATTTTTCACTTGGTATAATAATGGCGGTTTATTCCCTTTTATCTTTATATGTACCTACAAAAAATAAAACTTTAAAAAACTTTTGGTACCTATATCATTTTGGGTCCTTCAGAGTTAGTCTTATACCTTTTCATGATCATTTGATATAGCATTTTCATTTCTTAAACGATTATAGTAGAAATATTTAATTGAGAGTATGGCCCATGTGCATTTCTAGGCATATAGCTATGATATAACCTTTGACAATTTTGTCTAGGTTGAGTAAAGGGTCTTTGACATTGCAGGTAAGTTCTAAATTTTTCGAGTACTTGAATATATGATGCCTAGTTTAAAGCCTACTTGATGATGCATTTTGTACGAACCTAGGAGTACATTAATCTTCGAAGTACTTTTCCTTTATTAAAATAGTTTTGCTAATAGATATTCCATTACTATATTCTAAACCATATTTATCATTACCCATTTTTTAAACACTTAGCATAGTTTCTAAATTACTTCCCTTAGTAAAATTTTCAAGTGATTCCTTAAGAGATTATACTTCTTTTTTTAATGCTATATTTTCAATTACCAATTCATCGTTATCTTTGTTGATTGAATTTAGATCTTTTCTAAGTCCTTTCATTTTTCAATTTATATTCATCTAGAATTTTCATGGATTCCATATTTTTATCATGGAACTTTTTCCTTTTCTTAGCAAAATCTTCTACAATTTCTAAACAATCTTCATATGTATATTCAACTTCACATTTATCATTCGAGTAAGAGGAACATATCTCATTATGAGCCATGAAAAAAATATGTACTACTTTTTTTTTGAAGTCGCTAGTTTCGGAGCATGCTACTTTTAAAACTTTCTTTTTGAATTCCTTCTTTTCTTTCTTTTCTTTCTTTTCCTCTTCTTGAAGTTGTGGACAATGCGACATTAAATTACTTTTTTACCATATTAGAAACAGGTTATGTTAAAAATTTTATTTTTAGATGGATACTTATCTTTTCTCTTACATATTGGAGCCTTTCTTTGTATAAGCTTTCTTAAGCCTCTCGTAATGAGTGCGACGGATTCTTCTCCTTTACTTCCATATAATAAGTCTTCATTTTTTTTCTTTCTTCCTTTTTTGTAGCTTTAAAAGCAACGTTTTTCTTTTTAGGTGTAGCTTCTTCTTACATGTCTTTTAACACCACTTCATATGTGAGTAGTGATCCAATGAACTCATAAAGAGAGAGACACATAGAAGTCTTTTGCTTCTTGAATTGCCGTCACTTTAGGTTCTCATGACTTTGGTAAAAACCTTAGGATTTTCTTAGCAAGCTCAACATTTGAATAGGTTTTACCTAGACCTTTTATTGCACTAACAATATTATTAGAACTCGCATACATGGTAGAAATATTTTCATCATATGTCATTTTAAAAAGTTTAAATTGATGAGGGAGCATGCTAATTTTTGTCTCTTTCACTTGATTTATGCCTTCATATGTAATATTTAGTGTGTACCAAATATCATAAGTAGTTTCAAATATAGAAATTCTATTAAATTCTTCTAGACTTAAGGTGCAAAACAAGATATGCATAGCTTTACTATTTAATGAGACTAATTTCTTTTCTTCGTTGCTCAATTCATTATCTTCCTTAAGCAAAATTTCATTTCCTTTGAGTTTGGAAGACAAAGTGGTATTTTGTGAAACAAACCATAAATCTACAATTTCACTTCTCAAATAATGTCTCATCCTATTCTTCCAATACAAATAATTGGTTCCATCAAAATAAATTAGGAGGCAAAGTTATTCATCATATGTGCCATATAATCTTGACTCACTAGTTCATTGGAATTAAAGTAATGTGAGGTCTACGTTCCAATATCAATTTTTAGGTTTATATGGTACCTAACAGGAGGGGGAGGGGAGGAGGGGAGGTGAATTAGGTATTTAAATAAAATTCGTCTAAATTATGCAAACCAATTATATAAGATGCGGAAGCTAAACAAATTTACCTAATTCAAGAAAAGAAAAGTAGAACAGACTAAAAGAAGTGCATAAAATTAAGGAGATAGGTGTTTACCTAAGGGAGTTGGTTCCACCTTTGTTTTGATGATGAGAAAGTATTTTTATTAATTTATTTGTGAAGTTTATTGTGTGTTAAGATAGGTTTGAAGAAATCAAGTTATGAAGAACATATATGTTAAACCTTGATAATAAAAAATGTACATGAAGTTTATGAAGCATGTTGAATATGTATGAAGACTAAGATAGAAGATCAACAAGTTGAAGAGTAAAATTTAATAGGTCTATAAGTGAGTGTTTATGTTAATAAGTGAATGGAATTGGTTTTGGATTGATTTATTAAGTTTGGACAAAGTTTGGAAGTTGGAATACTGAACAAGCTCAGTTGAGCTCCAAAATATACATAGCTAACTTTGGAAAGGAATTAGTCATACTTCTAATACTATGAAATTTCATAAGATGATAGAACAAAGTTTCAAGAAGCTACGCACCAAATTTCATGGCAATTGTATGAAAAAAGAAGAAGATATCACAAACATACCGAATGGTGCTACAAGTTGGTGCATTCAAAAGAGTTCGGTCGACCAAATGATCATAGATCGATCGAATGAGGACATCGGTCAACCGAATAAGCCATAGATCGACTGAATGAGACCACTGGTCGATCAAATGAGACCATAGGTCGACTGAATGAGAGATAGGTTGATCGAATGGGTCATCTGGTCGACCGAACGTAATGAAAAGGCAACAGTAACTTTGCAATGAACAAATTTTGCAATGGATATAACATTTAATAAATTATAACGATGGCTAACGACTATAAATAACTATAAGGCTTCAAGATGGGTATAAATGGGTTGTGTAAAAGTGGTTTATATAAAAAAAATTGTGAAAGAATTGTACAAGTGATTTGAGAGGGACCATAACCC
>JAOXYD010000009.1:2256521-2266569 GCA_028565735.1 Pinacopodium congolense | reverse complement strand
TTCCTTGGATTTTCCTAAATAATTGTAATCCAATCAACCTAGTAGTTAAGTAATTAATTCCCTGTGGGATCGACACTTGGAGTTTTAAATTTTACTCCACTTTATTACTTTTGCGATAGGTGCATTTACCTAAAAAGTACATTGGTTTTAAAGTAAAAATCATTTCAAATACCCGTCAATTTTAAAGTCACCTAACCAACGCAACAACTCATATCAGTCAATGTAAGATGGAGCTTCAAGCTCCATCATCTCCATGTTATGCATTTGTAATCCCGCAATATAGGGCTTGAGACAATGCCCATTAACCTTAAACTCTTTCCCTGTCGTATCACTTCTAATCTCCACTGCTCCATGGGGTTATACCTTGGTAACCTCAAAGGGACCTGTCCATCGAGATCGCAACTTACCTGGGAAGAGTTTTAGGCAGGAATGGTAAAGAAGCACCTGCTGGCCCACTAAAAAGATCTTCCTGGATATGTTGCGATCATGGAATGCTTTAGTTTTCTCCTTGTAAATCTGAGCATTCTCAAATGCTTCATGTCGCAACTCCTCAAGTTCTTGCAACTATAATCGCCTATGGGCGCCCACTGCTTCTAACTCCATGTTGCATTGCTTGATTGCCCAATAAGCCTTATGTTATAACTCCACTGGAAGGTGGCATGGCTTCCCAAAAACAAGTCTGAATGGTGACATCCCGATTGGAGTTTTGTATGCCGTCCTCTAAGCCCACAAGGCGTCGTTGAGGTGCACACCCCAATCCTTCCTATTGGGATTCATCGTCTTTTTAAGAATAGACTTGATCTCTCGGTTGGATACCTCAGCTTGGCCACTCGTCTGAAGATGGTAAGCAGTTGAAACCCGATGCATCACTTGATATTTCCTAAGGAGCGCCTCGATCGTTTGATTGCAAAAATGAGTTCCTTTGTCGCTAATGATGGTTCTTGGGATTCCAAACCTAGAGAAAATATTAGGCTTCAAGAAATATGTAACAACTCGAGAATCTTTAGTTCGGGTCGCTTGTGCTTCCACCCATTTTGACACATAATCAACTACAAGCAGAATGTATTGAAATCCAAATAAAGAAGGGAAAGGGCCCATGAAGTCCTTGCCCCAAACATAAAAAATCTCACAAATTAAAATGGGGGTTTGAGGCATTTCCCCACGAGGGCGCAACGTTCCTGTTCTTTGACAATTGTCACAAGTCCTATAAAAATCATATGCATCTCTAAATAGAGATGGCCAGTAAAATCCACACTCGAGAACCTTACGAGCTGTCCGCTTTGGGCCAAAATGGCTCCACATGCATAAGAGTGGCAAAATGTCAAAATAGAAAGAAATTCACTCTCAGGTACGCACCTTTTAATGACTTGATCTACGCAAAATCGCCACAAGTAGGGATCATCCCAAACATAGAACTTCGCTTGACTCTTCATCCTCTCTCTTTGTGCCTTGGTGAGATCTGTAGGGAATTGATGAGAAGCCAAGAGATTCACTAAATCAGCGTACCATGGAGCTATTGACTGCACTGCATGTAGCTATTCATCTGGAAAATCATCATTAATAGGTCATGTGTCAGCACCATGCTCTACTAGGCAGCTTAGATGATCTGCCACTTCATTCTCTAAGCCTTTCTTGTCTTTTATCTCGACATCAAACTCCTGAAGTCAGGGTATCCAACGGATGAGTCTCGGCTTTGCCTCTTTCTTTGCCAAATGGTACTTCAAGGCTGCATGATCAGAATAAACAATAATTTTAATAATGAGTAAATAAGACCTGAATTTATCCCAAGCAAAAACTACTGCAAGTAGCTCTTTTTCTGCTATTATCCCTAGTTAAAAGCTAGAAACATAATTGTATAAAATAACCATATTGACCATAAAGTTAAAATAAGAAAATGAAATGATACCGAGCAAGCCTTTTGCACTAGTTTTGTCAAATTAGTTGAAAATTTATTTCTTAAGAATTAACCTATTTAAAACTGTAGTATGTGAGAATTAATTTTATTTGAGATTTTGATTGTTAGTATAAGTGCTGTCATAACTATTCGCAAAAAAAATTAAAAAATTAGTTTCTCTGCTGCGGAACGCCCATGCTTCTGGATTTCTCTACAATCAATACGACAGCACATACGTAAGCAAAAGTGCGCGTGCAGCTCATATTAGCACAATACTGATACGTCCCAAAAAAAAAAAAAAAAAGAGCCGCCTTTTATTCAACGTGTCCAACCTATATCACATACAAGCTAGTTGAAAAGCTAGTTAAAAACAAAAAACTAGAAATAATTTGCGATCCTCGAGTACACGATATATTCGTCAATAGTTGTTGGGCTAAAGGTCGAATCTTTTTCTAGTTTCTGAACTTGGAATCGCTTTATGTTTACTTCTTATCTACAAAATTCTGATTGATTTTTGAATGAGGAAGTGGTTGGAAACCAAATTAACACCATTTATGGCGGTTCGGATTCTTGTACTCTGTTGTTGTGTTGATCTTTACCTGTGATTTTCTTCATTCTTGTCTTGGGTTTACGTCTTAAATGTAATTAGGGTTAGTGAATTTGAAGGACTCTAAATTGTTGATGTTTTTTATGGTTTCTGCAGAAATTGAGCTGAAAGTTTTGAGTTCTTAGGGATAAGAAATTATTGGCATTTTGCGTGCTATTAAAGTGTGAAGTTTTTTGTGTATCTCTAATTTAATTTCTTCTTAGTTTGGTTGGCTTTTGAATATGAAGATAAATTCAAATTCTGAGGAATAAGTTGGAAGAATGGAAAGAGACTTCTTTGAATTTATAGTTCTTCATCAAAAGATAAAATCTTTGATCAATATGATTGAAATTGTGATGCATGCGGGCTTTTCATTTGTTTGCTTACAATATCGGATTTTTGTTCACTTTATCTACACAAAATCACTTCACTGAGTATATAAAGACGAGTTCGACTTTAATTCAAGGTTTAGTGGAATTCGTTATAGTTAGCTTTGAACATCGGAGTATGATATATTCTGGTTATTGTGAAACCAAATGAAACTGCAGTCGAGTTTGTCAATGATTTTTTACTGGCATCATCATTCAGCATGTCACATTTATAATGGAAATTAAACGGTTAGCAAAGGTATTGCTTTTAGGCTTTCAGGATCTGGATAAGTATTAAAGAGGTCTAACTCTTTCATATAAACATACTTTTACACATTCAAAAGTGAACAGAGAATATTAACTGACGCTCCTTTGTTATTTCATTTTTCTGCAGCAAAACATGGAAAGCACAAAATCCGTCCTCAACATATCCATTACATGGAGGGGAACCAAGTATGTTGTGCAAATGGAATCTGATTCATCTCTCAAAAAGCTAGGGGATGAACTACTGATGCTGACATGTGTCAAGGCAGATACCATGCGGCTAATTGTCCCACAATTTGCTAACAAAATTTCAAAACTCCTATCTCCTTTCTCTGATGAGCACTCAAAGCTAAGTTTGCAGGAGGCTTCAATAACTGAGGTGCTACTTTGTAGCCTCAAAAATTCTCCAACTACTGTTGATGATAGCGCTGGTTTCATTTGCTGTGATAAAGGTTTTCTCATTAGTGTTCCCACATTGACACATAATACTTTTTCTCAGCACACGTGAACAAATGATCTTAACGTACGATTACTAATGCATTCATTTTCTGTTCCCTTTGATCTTGTACTCGTGAATTGTAAATCATAAATCATGGATATTTTGCTCAGATATGACTAGAAGACCTAGTTAACTAGTTCTGAATGGCTCTTAGGATAAATTCTTACACCACGTATTCTGGTACTAACTTAGTTGACATAAAGAACCATAATTGAGGTTATCCTTATTGGAACTAGGTGAAGGCCGTGTTCCCTATCATTTGTTATCAAATCTTGCTGCTCAACTTTGGTTCTGCATGTAAGAAGATAACAATTTTATCCGAGTTCGCAATCCCTGAGCATGCAACTACCTTTTCTCTTTTGAAATCAATGCAAGTTATGCATATTCCTTTTCAAACAGGACAAGTCTATTAGAATGATGGGAGTTTCTGCGGATGAGGTTAATGAAGTTCTGCAAAACGCAAAGATTGACCAAAGAATTGCTGGATTTGATGAAGAGGAAAGGATAATGAAACAGAAAATATCGGATAGACAAATTACATTAAAACTTCCACAAGGACCATATATCTTCTGTGATTTCAACACTCTTCAGATTCCTGGGATTGAGGTATGTTGTTTTTTTTAATAATTTTTTAGTACTGTCTATCATTTGTAAAAAAAGGAGCATGGAGCTGTAATTGATTAAACAATATATGTAGATCGATGCTGAATCAAGTTTCATTAATTTTCACCACTTTTTGAGTGTTAGGCAAAACCAACCTCTGCCTCCAAATCTAATTCTTGTTTACTAAGGCCTTGTTTGTTTATACTTCCGTTTTCGGTTTTCGTTTCTTGTTTTTTAAAACACAAAAACTAATAAAAACAACACAAAAACCAAAAAAGACAATATACTAATATAGCACAGAGACCCAAAAAATAACACAGAAACCAATATATATACACAAAAACAAAAATAAAAAACAAAAACGAGAAGTGATACCAAATATGCTCTAAAGATTGTGTTCACATATCTGCAATGATATCTAGTTAGATGATTTCACTGTACATGTTTTGCATTGGTCTGTCATTAATCAGATTCTCTGTTTCCATGCCATTTCTAGCCAAAATAGCTAATTGTTACATATGGAGAATGAACTAGCAATCATGGACGACAAAACAGTTATAACTGTCATCAGATTGCCATCACATTAGAGCACAAGAAGCAGCTGAAATCATGTTTAATATTATTAATTGATAAAATAGAGATGCGTTTAAGGTGCATAATGCATCTTCATTGTAAATTTCAAGCATTTCAATCCTGTATACTTGGTACTTGCTTCTTTTCAGTTGAACCCTCCAGCTTCAGAGGCATTGAAAAGGATGCATATGCTTGCTGCAGATCCTGGAATTATCGCAATTATGAACAAGGTAACGCTAGAAAAATCTTTTCTATTTAATAGATATACCTCATCTATTCTTGTCCTTCAAGTATCTCAGTATTTTTTATTTTTTATTTGCAAAGCATTGCTGGCGTGTAGGAATCATGACTGAGATGGCTCCAGTTGGTTATGTTGGTGTGAGCCCCAAATGCATTCTTGGTTACAACAAAGTAACTACTTATCTGGACCAGAGTTTGCTTGTATAGCTGCAATAAGTATTTGATTATAGAAATTTCTGGCTGGCTCTGTTTTGCTGTTGTTGCAGAACCATGGGGAGGAGATATCTTTGCGTCTTCGAACTGATGACCTCAAGGGCTTCAGAAAATATGAAAGCATAAAGAAAACTCTTCTGCATGAACTTGTATGACCAAAAGAGTTGATTCCTTTCAATATTGCTCCTTTTCATGAACTATGGACTTTTCAATTAAATGCAGCTACTTTTATTAGAGAGTTAACAAAGAAATAAATTCTTTTCCATGAACTTCAATACTTAAAATAATCAATTTTAGGTAAATATTCCTCCTTTTCATGAAACTAGTGGGACTTTTGGAAAATGATGAAATTTTCTTCTCATTCAGGCTCACATGGTATATTCTGAACATGATGCAAACTTTTACGCTCTGGATAAACAGGTAAAATCCAATTTTTGTGCTTGAGGTGTGTTTATTATGTAAACCTTGTTGAAGTTAAATTACGCCTCTAAATTGTCTTCCACAGCTCAACCAAGAAGCTGCTAGTTTGGATTGGACGAAATCAAAGGGACGTACCTTGAGCAGAGTCAGACATCCTAAACATGATGCTGAATATTTCTACTTTGCAGAGGGTGGAATCGTCTCTGAAAAGCTTGGGGGAAGTATATCAGATCAGTTAGCAAGTGCTCGCGAAGCTTCAGTGGCTGCTGCTTGCCGGCGGTTAGCAATTACTCCTGTAAACAGTTCGGTGGAAACTGAAGTGCAAGGAGAACCTGATCCTGATGATTCTAGCTTAATCTTACCTGTAAGAGTAAATAAAGATGCTAAATCTTTGTTTTGAGACCTATCATGAGCCTGATCCTAATGAGCACTCTTCTGATCGAAACATGTCTACCCTGACGCTGATGTTTCTTAGTGTAACTACCATCGGGATATGAGCAGTAAGATGGAGCCTAGCAATGATATTGATGAACCTGATCCAGATGACTTCGAAGCAAAGCAGAAAAAGTTGAGAGATCAAGCCTACATCAATAAGGCTTCTAAAGAACTTGATTCAGATAAGTGTCATGCACATAGAGTTTACTCCTTGGAACCTAATGCTGATAAGACTGTCGTTGCTTTGCGGGAATCATCGAATATGCAAATTGACGAACCAGATCCAGATGATGTAGAAAGACAGAGAAGCTACGGTTCTTTGAATGTTTTATGTGGTCATCTACTGAAAGCCATTGAGACACTAAGAACTGAAATGAAACTTACAGAGTCAACCATGATCCTTGAAACTCTTTTAGAGAAGATTAAGTATGCTTTTCTGACATGGTGATTTCATTTATTTGATGTGGTTTAGTATATTGAAGAGCATTGTTGTAACAAATTGTTATGCTTCAGTCCATCATGAGAGATGGCATTGCACAAGTTGCCAAAATCTTGAGATGCTTTTTCTTTCATTTTCTGGCTTGTTGCCTGCATTTAATGGCGGTAACTGCTTAAAAGTTTTTCACATTGCTTACAGGAATGTGATTGAACAACCTGAGATGACGAAATTCAATAGGCTTCATGAGGTGTGAATTGCTTTCTGTGGGATTCCGTTAGTTTCATTTTTACTCCTCCTTTAGGACTGTTTAATGAACATGATAATGACGATTCTCCACCATTAGGTAAAGAAGAACCTGTACAGGAGGATGGGATATATTAAGATCGATGCTGAACCTGACCCAGATGTTGAGCCGGAACCAGATGATCTAGATATACATAGAGTTGAAGATCCTGTTTCTGTTGTCTGTGGTCATTTGCAGAAGGTCATTGAGACACTGAGAGTTGAAGTTGGTCCTTCGGAAGCAATTATGGACCTGCAAACTCTTTTAAAGATAATCAGGTACGCTTTTCTAACTTGATTACTTAGTCTATTTTAGTCACTTACGTATATTAAGGAGCCTTGAAGAATAGAATAGCTTATCTAATTTGGAGCCTCAAATAACTTAACTTTCAAATTTTACCGCATGCTCTAGATTCTTGCTCTTGTGGTCTTGATAGTCAATTCCAAAATATTTGAATATCCTCCAATTGGTGGCAGGAATGTGATCAAACATCCTGATATAATGAAACTTGAGATACTTTGTGAGGTATGATCATCGCTATTATCAACAATGTTCCTTTCGGGATCATTCTAAATCCTAATATGATTCTTCCTATTGCAATTACAAATGAACTTATGGTATTATCAGCAGGAGACTGAAAACCTGAACAGTGGAGAGGGGCTTAACCCTCATCCAGTTGACTTGGAAAGAAAAGAGGAAAGTTTGAGAGATGAAGTCCAAATGAATAAGGCTTCTAGAGAACCTGATCCTCATCAATTTGAAGAACACACAATTACACAGTCAGAGCTTGACTGTGATGATACTTCAGTACCCTCTCAGGAAGTATCCAGTATGCTGATTGATGAACCAGATCCAGATGATCAAGAAATATTGAGAATCCAAGATCCTACTATTGCTGTTTGTGGCCGTCTGCAAAAGGCCATTGAGACATTGAGATCTGAAGTTAATCCTACTGAAGCAACTATGACTATGCAAACTCTTTTCAAGATAATCAGGTAAAATTTTCTATCTTAAATTCTTATTTATCTTGTTTGAAGTATTGATACACAATCCTTATTCCCCAGCATAGGTACAAGGACATTGTACTATTGATGTGATTTTATATTTTTCTTTTACCGGTTTCTCAACTAATGGAGCTTGAATTATTCCAATTGCTGTAGGAACGTGATTGAACACCCTAATGAGCTGAAATTCAGGAGACTTCGTAAGGCATGATTATAACTGCCTTTGACATCTTTTGATTACTGCCTTTGAGATTTTCTTGTAGTCTTATTTAAAATTTTTATTCCTCTAATCAAATTATCTCAATTGTAACGTAGGCCAACCCCTTAATGCGGAAGAATGTGATCAATCACAAAGGTTCTATCTATCTTGTTTTCCTTCCCTAAATTTAAAGCTGAATGCATTAAATCATATAAATTTTCTTGCTTGCTATGTGTTGGAGGATGTTACTTTCTGTTTGCTTGCTATAGTTGGCAGAAGTTATTGATCCTGAGTGGCTTCTTATGATTCCAGCTGCTATGGAAATTCTGCAGTTGATTGGGTTTAGTGAAGATGTTATTTATGATGAAGTTGGCAAGGGGGAGACCTATATCGTGCTAAAGCGGAATGATCCAGGCTTGTTGTGGCTTGCCAAATCATCCCTTGAAGCATGCATAGCCTAGAAGTCATGGGACAGCCAAGGTATGGTATAGAAGATGAAAGTCTGGCATTGGAAACTTGTTTGCGTGTTCAAACTGTGCAGTAATATACTGGTTTATAAACCTGCAGGATCATGGATATGATCCATTGATTTCAACTTAAGTTGTCAATAAGCAACAGTCATGACAGTTTAAAAATAATGACTTTCTCATGAAGCATTATTCTTGTAAAGTAGTAATGGGACACAGCATTGGAATTTCTGTGCTGTTCTGCTGATGTACAATTCGACGGGAGTTGAGAAAAATCATCGTTTGAATGCTATAATTTTGATGATTGTTCGATGTTGTGTAAGATACTGGCCGTTTGCCAGTTATGCTACTTTTACAGTGGCTAGTTATTCATTGTGCTCAAGTGAAAGTGACGATACTGCTGCAGAGTAATATTGATGTCGTTCGAGCTTGGTGATCCCTGTTCTTTGGACTATGCCATATCAATTGGCCTATTTTGAGCTGTACGATTTACCAGCAACTGCTAAAAGAACATCGCCAAATGCGTGGGTTAATAAATATTTCCAGTAAGTTTCCCATTTTTTAATGAAGTGTATGATCTACATCAGTTTTTCATAGATTTGAAAAATAATTTAAATTACGACGTTCATAACTTTGTATTAATTCTAATTGTAGCTAAAAACAATTTTACAAATTAATAATAGAATTATATTATGGTTTGATAATGTCGTATGATAGGTTCCTTTTAAATGAAATGTTCCATCAAAGATCCTTGTTTCCTCTTAAACTATGTTTGATCATTCAAGGTAATTTTTGGAATTGTGGCAGTTGAGGTATTGATATTGATCTTGTGAAAGTGAATCTAAGGATCATCTTATATGAATTATGGAAAATAACACTTTAAGATTTGAAATTAATAAGGAAAAAGGAATTTTAGAATCTTTTTTGAATTAAGAATTCGATCTCGACTAAACTCTTTGACCGGAATTAATTTGATCTCAACTGAACTTTTTTTTATTGGAATTAAAGTTATTTGCTACAAATTATTTTGAAGAGATCAAATTTAGTTCTTGATTAAAGAATTAGATTTCATAATGGAAAAAGCAATCAATTTTTATTAATGATAAATGGTGAGTTTGGTAATACATTTGATTGCTTCTTTAAATAGGCATTAAATCAAAGTAATGAATATTGCTATCGTGTTGGTGCCATTTTTTTTCTTGAAATTGTATTGTATCGATATCTGTCTATATCGGTATCATTGTTGGTATCAACTAATTTTTTAAAATTATAAAATGATTTTAAATTTTATAAAATTTACAAAATAGTTATTGTATATTATATATATTTGTCAACATAATTTCAACCTATCTCAAACATTCAATTAATACAATAAATTCAATACAATTTTTACATAATTTCCATATATATTAATATCAATTTTCACATTTTTCTCAAATAAATTACAGCTTGAATTAATGTAAGAAAGAATAAAACATCAATTAATCTATTTTTCAAATAAATATCAACTTGTTCATAATATAAAATAAAGAATAGAACATCAAACCACATCAATGAACAT
>JAOXYD010000009.1:2246396-2256421 GCA_028565735.1 Pinacopodium congolense | reverse complement strand
TTTTGAATGTTTTTAAAATATTAGGGTTCTATTTTAACGCTTTTGAAATATTAAGATTTGACCTGAACATTCTAAAGCATTATAGTCTAACTTGAATATTGATGAAAACATTAGGGTCTAAATGATACTTTTTACATGTAATAGTATAAATTCAACATTTGGAATATTGTATATAACTTTCAATAAATCCCAACCAAACCCATAAACAGAATTGTAATAACTACACTTGTCAATTTTATTGAACCAAAAGTAGTTCTGATCATGTGTTTTAATGATAACAAAATATTATTGCTACTAATGTTTGATTTTTATAAATTTTTCAGATAGGTAAATTTTTAAAGTGCAAGAGCATGTTGGAGCTTAAGGTAAAAGAGATCAAACATAGAAGAAAGGATAAAGATTGAAAATCAAGTAATGAAAGAAGATCAAGTCTTGAAGATCAAATTTAGTTAGCTTTATATGTGTTTTAGAATGTAAGTTTCTTAAACTAGATTGTAATCAATGCTTGAAAAGGGCGTTCACATTTGCATGCCATATTTGCATGAATATCTACATATAGGATTGGAATTGAGGATTTATGATTAATTAAATTTGAATATGACATTGATTTGTTAGGAATTGTCATAGAATATTTTATTAGCATAACTTTGCATAATCAAGAGGTAATATTATGAATTGTATTAGTGTATGCTTCTTGATAATTTAAGTGAATTGAAATACTGTTTTAATCTATTTATGATGTGAATTTTGGTTTATGATAGTCTAGAAAATGCTTGAAAAGTTTTAAAGATTGTTTAAAAATGAAAAGTTTGTATAATCAAGGCTAATTCTTATGTTTGAATTATTTGAAAGTTTTTAGAAATTAAAAAAGCTTTAATAAATGTTTTAAAAATTATTTTAAATCTTGATTAATGTTAGGAAAATGTTTGTATAGTTAAGAATTTTTTTGGTCATTTGTTTGCAATTTTAGAGTTGAAATTCATTTGTTTTTAGCTTATTTTTTGACATAACTTATTATCATTTGATCTAATTTTTCAATGCTCAAATTTGTTTTTATTACTTCAAAATCATCATACACATTATTCTTAAGGTCCCAAGAGTGCACTAGATTTTTATTTTAACTTTTTAAGCACTTAAAATTTTAATTGAAGCTCCAAGAACTCAAATTACTCAAAGTTGTCTCTATTTTTCATTATCCTTTATATTCTTCAATTCTTAGCAATTAAATCTATTTTAATGACTATAAATTTGTTATTTTCATTTTGCTTAAGGTCCAAAGAGTGTGCTAGAGTTTTTTTTTTCTAATTTTTAAGCTTTTATATTGTTAGTTTAAGCTCAATTTTGCAGATTACTCAGAGATTCTCTAATAGTTACTTTAGGGTTTTGAGGTATTTATGTATTTTTGTCTCCTAAATGACTAATTGATAGGAATAAATTTTATTATATCATTGTTTACAAATTCATATAATTTCATTCCTAATGTGTGTTAAAAACCCTTAACTTATGTTATATTTTGTTTAATGAACATTTTATTCTCCTTTGGATGAATTTGCTCTTTTAAAATGCTTTTATAAGACAAATGATGTAAAAGAGTGAAGTTTGCTCTTGTAAAATAGCAATGACATTTTGAAGCTTTGCATACATCATTAAGGTAGCTCATTTATGCTTTTATTTCTCCTTAAAAATTTAGCACTTGGAGCTTCAACAAGAAATGAAAAGGCAGTTAAAAAATGAATTTACTGAAGCCCAAAATGACATGGATAGGAGTCCTTAAAAGCTGTACAAAAATGACGGCAATTGGGGTAATATTTGAGAGCAAAAAAATATCACTTGAAGTTGTTTAAAACCAACCCATGGACAACCATTTGTAGAGCCAAAATGCAACAAAAAAATCTTGTTTAAAGGCTGTAAAAAAGGGAAGTCCATAGGCCTTACACGCAAGCCAAAATGCAACCCATAAGGCCTTCATTTGTCAAGCAAAATTTAGCAGCTCATTGGCACTAAAAGAAGAGCAAAAACATCTAAGTGGGGATCCTTCCTTGGTGTAAAACAGTAGCAACATGTCCAAATGGAGAGGAGTCCCTAGCATGAGGTGACAACACAATAGACAACCTCTCTTCCATCCATACGGCAACCAATTGAGAGTTTAATGGTAGCAATATGTATGCTTTGGAAGGCAGCAACTTTGGTGACTTCATCCATTCAAAATGCAACCACTTGGAGCGTTTAAGAGCAACACATTTGAAGTCCTTTCTTCCATCCAATATGGCAGCACACTTTGAAGAAATGGTAGTAGGTTTTGTCTAAAAATAGGATCAAAACTATAAGAGTGGAGAATTTTTACTTGGTTTTGAAGTCACAAAACCCTAAGGAAAATTAAAGGAGAAAAATGGATAGCTTTTGAAAAACAATTTGACCGATACTTTCCATAATAAAAGCTGGTAAGTAGGGACACCATTGAAGACTTCGTGGACAGCCTTCCTTGGAGACAACTTTGACCACGTTATAGGAGCTCTTCTTGGTGTTTTTATGCAGTAACATACTTGGAGCATTCTTATTGGAAGGTTTCCAAGAGGGCGTTGACATCTGTATAAAATTCATTGGAGCTATCCTTGTTTTGCTACAAGCATTGGAACGTTATTAAAGGCCACTCCTTGGGTTCTTGTTTTTCTTTTTTCATAGCTTTTTCACTCTAATTTATTTATTTTCTTTGTATTGGATTTAGTTCATTGTTTGTGTTTCTAAATGTCTCTTGTTTTTATGTTTGAATGTTATGCATATTTTTGGCCAAATTTTCTAATATTTAATGCTTTCATAGGTATAGAAGTTGTTCTCTTCTTTAGAATGTTTTAAAGGGTTATTAATTTATATAGTTTCATTTCTTAACTTTGTTTGGAACCATGTTTAAGTATATATGAATGGTGATTTTTATTTTCAATTTTTCAGCTTTTATTTCACTTATTTTGGGGTTTTGATTTCTACATTTTCAGATTTTTTTATCAAGTATCAAGTTGTTTAAACTTCTATTTCATGAATTTTCATTTATCCTTAGTGTGTTTGGTTCATTTATGCTTAATAGTTAGACTTTATACATGTTCTTAGGCTTATGTTCATTTAATTTTAGTTTTTGCTCAATTTATATATGCTAGAATTCTTTTTTAGAGTGTTAAATTGGGTTTTGTTTAATTAGGTTTTAGTTAATTGCCTTTTAGCTTAAGTAACTTAAGTTTGCATTAGGTAAAGTGTTGAATTTTGATTTTTTAGGTTAGTTGCTATTTTTCTAGCTTTTGTTTTAATTTTTTTGACATGTGTGGGTAGTCTTCTTAGGGATTTGGAGATATTAAAACGATGAGGGGATGAAAACTGTGAGAATAGAGTTGAATTTATGCTTAATTTAATGCTTGTATGTTTAGATTGGTTTAGGACTTCAGTTAAATGGCATGAATTAGGAGTTGCTTCTAAGCTTGATCACCTTTTAGGTAACTTCCTAATCCAAAATTTAGGGTTGAGCGTGTAATACTTAATAGTCCATAGCGATTCCCGAAAGTAGCAATAAGTTAGTTGAATTTGTTAGGATATTTAATAAACTAACCTAAGATCCCATACCTTTAGATTATACATTCTGAGCTTGTGAGCAGGTGGCATAAGTTATTCATTCCTTGGTACCTAAGACGTCTTCACTATTAAATCTAGAGAGCATGTTTAAGGTTATAGATAGGGATAGGGGCATTTCTAGAGCTTGCTAGAATTTTTCTGATTTAGAGGAACTGAGGGCTTGAGAGCTTATTCGAGCCTATAGGCTAACATCATGACTAAAGTACATTTTATCTATATTTAAGGGTCAATGATCATCCTGAAATCCTGAATATATCTCCAACCTACTTCTTTACTATTGTTATTAGTCTTGTTTAAACTTGCATTGTATTGTCTTTTGTTTACGTTCATTCCATTTTAGCTTATTTTGTTTTCACCTCTTCAGAGTGTTTTCTTTTCTTTTTCTTATAACATTTGAAATAGAATTTTCATCCCAACTCTTTATGGTTCAACCCTAACTTACCATTACTGCATAGTTTGAGTAGTTAGGAATTTATTATTTAATAACTTGTGACGAGCTCAACATAAAGTATCTATGTGCACACTTGCTTTTGAGATTTGGTGTAGGTTAAAGCAAATATATGTAAGAGGCATTAAAAAGAAGAAATGAAGGAAGTGGAGAAAGCTAAAGATGAGGAAGAGGCTTTAAACACATGCCTTATAGTCTTTGTGGAAGAAGCTTCATCATCATCAAATGTTGAAAATAAAAGATCTAAAAATGAAAGCACCAAGTTTTGTCTTATGGCCTTTGATGATGAGGTACCATCTTCCTCCCATTTTAATGATGATGAGAATGAAAGTATTTTTATTAATGTTGGTTTGGGTTATGCTGAACTGATAAAATTTTTAGAGCATGCTACTTTGAAAAGGAGGAAATTATCCTATAAATTTAATGAATGCATAAAGTTGATGGGTGATTTTAGAGTAGAAAATGAGAAGTTGAAAGATGAACTGCATGACGGGTTAGAATCCAAGAATGCATGCATATTAGAAATTGATAGATTAAAGCATGAAATGAATGCTATGTTAGATTCTAAGAGTGTTGATGTTGCTATACATGACAATGACCATAAGTTGATACATGAAAATAAATCTTTGAAGAAGGAAATGGATAACCTCAAAAAATCATTATCCAAATTTATAAAAGGCAAAAAAAAGTTAGATTGCATGTTAGGTGGCCAAAAGATTTGTAATGATAAATGTGGCTTAGGTTTTATTCAATGAAGTGAAACTCCTAATGCTAAGACTATTTTTGTAAAGGGAAAATATTTAGATGAAGAGCATGTTCCTAGGTCATCTTTTGATATTGATGCATCATCTTCTAAAACTCACTCTAGGAACAAATCTCAAACTTTTATGTATGCTTCAAGATCTACATATAGGAGAAATGTGCATGTGCCCAACAAGAGACATAGTTTCTTTACAAATTCAAAATCATTACATTATGCATATATGGAACAATTTATGCACATTCGACTTACATATTTATATGCATATCCTATACATGCTCATGTATCAAGAAATGGTTCTTACATACACTTTAGGCCAAAAGTTCAATAAATAAGAAAATTTGGATATGATGAATTGAGGTTTGCATATAGGAATAACTTTAGACCGAATATGCATTATCATAAAGTTACATATGTTTGTGATCATTGTGGTAGATTTGGTCATTTGGAAAGATTTTGTTTTGATAAACTATTTAGACCAGTCACCTAACCAACGCAACATATAACCTCTAAGTTTCCATTATTAAGTAATTTCAGTGTTATTGTTGTCCTCTAAGTTTCCAATAGGGATCAAGTATAATTATGGAAGGGTATCAAATGCTAAGTCCTTGTTTAGTTTTGTTTCTGTTTTTAGTTTTTGTTTCCTATTTTTTAAAACATAAAAATAAAAAAACAGTACAAAAACTAATAAAAATAACACACTAATAAAGTATAGAAATTAAAAAATACAGCCAAAAAAATCGAAAAAAACACACAAAACTCAATACAAAAATATAAAAATCATAACTAACAACTCAACTAAACGTCTCTAATACTACATTTATAAATAGAAAACATCGACCATAATGACAGGGAATGGGTATAATTATGTTAGGGTATCAAATGCTAATACTACATTTATAAATAGAAACCACTGACCAAGTGAAGAGCTAAAGTTATTTATTTATTTAATAAAAATATTTTAAATATTTTGTATTATAAATTTCATATTTATAGATATATTTTTATATAAATAAAATATTTTTAAAATATATTTAAATGTAAATAAAATAAAATAAAATAAAATTAATATTTACTAATTCATTAGATAATTAATAATAATACTTTTATCTAATTAATAATAAAATTATATAATTAACAAAAGTTAAAAACTATATAACAATATATTAAGAGATTATTTTGAAAATTTTATAAAATTTAAATATTATTTATAATCTTAAAAAATTATTCAATACAATATTCAATATTAACCAATATCAATATCATACTGTACTAAAAGTAAATCCGATATGAGTATAGTAACAATATTCATAACCCTATTCATAACACTGATCAAAAGAGAGCTATCTAGGGTTGACAAGGTAGGATGCCCACACGTCATTTGATGGTGGCGGCGCCGGTTGCACCCAATGGCCTGGTACTCGGCTGCATCCAACATATCACAAGACAACCAGAATAATATTATTTGATAAAAATTGATAAGGCATGCTAATACCGGCGTAATTATATGCAATCCTAAAACTAAACACACAATAAGCTATCAGTGAGGCTGCTTTAAGCGCTTCCCTTTTAACGGAAGTATCTGTGGGCGAAAAGAATAGAAGACGATATGGGAATGAGAGCAAACTTAAATATTTGCATTGACTTTTGGACAAGGATAGTTTGTAGATAGGAAGGAATTAGATAGCGTACCTTCCTCCGGGCCTTATATATGCATCCCACATTCTTCTAACCTCAATTAGTGTTCCCATATCATTATTGCTACCATGATAGTAGTGGTAGAATTCAACAGGTAAATTTGCCAAAGAATCGTAAGCTCCTCCATGGCTTCTAACTTCAGATGCTTTTTCTTGAGAAGGGTCAGAGGCTGTTCCATAGCTTTTGCTGTCTTTTCTTTTGGTTACCTGCTTTTTAATTTCATTTGCTCCACCATCGTCATGACTTGAATCTCTTACCGTGAATTCAACATTATGTTTTGTTTTTCTAGCTCCCTCGACTGTTGCAATAGCATCCTTGGCAGCAGTTGTATCCACTGCAGCCATTACTTGGCGCTCCTCTTCCTCAACTGCTGCCCGAACTCTCTCAAGAAACTCATCATCTTCTTCTGGGAGAAAATGCCCTACATAATTAACACCAGAAAGAGAACTGGTTACAATTTGAAATGGGATTGTGATTAAATTATCCCGGAAATCACACAACCCTGAGAAGTACCACATAAAAGAAACTACAAGATAAACTATTGTTAGCTCTAAACAGTACCAGAAAAGTATATTGCTGTTCAATTTTGATTTTCTTGTAATTAAGAGCTAGTCCCATAATCATGTCTGCTATTATTGAACATCGCAGACCAACTTGAAAAAGCATGAGGATTAAATTCTGTATTTAATATGAGGAGGTCAGATGCATCAAGAGCAGTTGGATGCTAGAATCAGCAATTATAACATACACAACCATGCTGCAAACTTAAAGCATTAGGAGAAATTTACAAGTGTGAGAATGCACAACTGAATAGAACAAGATCAGATAGTAATTAGACCTTGTTTTTTCAACTTTTTGATCCTGATTGATCGCAATTCTTGCAATCTTTCCACGATTAAAACCAACTCAAGCTGAAACATGCAACATAGTCTACTATCAGAAAATCGGAGAGGATATAGACGTCATCTATAGGCCAGAATAAAAACTGATGACACAATCTTATTAAAATGGCACAGCTCCCCAGTGTTTCAATATATATCATTTTTTTTTACCTCAGTTTCTAGTTTCCTTTTCTCCTCTTTTGTTTTAAGCCTTGCAATTTCCTTCATCTTTTCTACCTGCAACCATGCTAAGTAAACTTCAGATACGGGTAGATCAATAGGACCAATGATATATCCATATGCTGGAAATCACTCCATTGTAAAGTTCAAAACCAGTTGTTCTTAGCTTAGCAATAAGAAAACAACATATCTTAGTTACATGCAATCTTATACAACGAGGGTCAAAATCCTACAAAGGTGACAGGAACCTCAAATTTCTGTTGTGCAGATCTGTCCATCTCCTAATATGGAATATAGGCAATAGAAGGAAGACCATGACCAAAATAACTATGTTAAACAGACAAAAATCTGGATGAGAATTACAGTCCCAAAAAAATAATAAGATATTCATGCATTAAATCTAATTTCAACTTTTTTCCCTATCAACAAACTTCTAAGGCAGCAGTTTCGTTAAAGGCACCAGCAAGCTATTGTTCTTCAAAATCTTGATAGGACAAGGTGGTCACCGAGGAACATAAATTTATCTCTGGCTATAATGTCAAACAAAGGTAAAAGTCATCATAACCCATTAAAGTAATTTTCACATGTTATAGCCTACCTTTCAAATTAGCATGCACACATCCAACTCAATACATTTCAATATTAGAAACGATAAAATATATCTGCCCTTCAACAAAATAGCCATCCATAATTCAATTAGTTAACAGCACCTTAACCAGCTTCACTGAAAGTTCACACTTCACTTTCTGTTCTACCATTTAACATGCTTCTGCTTCAAAGAAAACTTACATATGCTGCTAGACCTACCACAGAAAAAGTGAAATTTATCATGTCTTCCAACACGTGCTCCTATCACTGGTATCTCTATGAAGGGAATCAGTCAGTTCAAAAAATCAATAAATTGTAAATCTTAATAGGTCATTCAGAAGAAGAAGAAGAAGAAAAAAAGAGTATAGTGCAGCAACTTCGGAGTTTCTAGCACCCAGTGTATGAAATACAAATCAAATGGCACCACAACTTCTCTGCTTAACATTTTTGAAAAAAAAAAAAAAGAAGAAGAAGAGAGTTTACCTTAACTTGTGCAGCATCCTTGGCGATCTCTTTTGCTCTCCATTCATCAGCTTCTCGGTTAACCTGTTCAAAACGCTCCTCCTCCTAAACATCACAACAATAAGATAATTAAACAAAACCATATAATGCAGGCATAGGCAGGCCAATATTCCGCCAAGAAACAATGAAAATAACCTTCTGGCGTACTTCTGCAACGCGCTTTCTCTTCCTCTTTCTCCAAAGTTTATTCCTTTTGGTTTTGAACATTCTATTAGACAATCTAACAGCCGCCGATTTCTCTTCCCACCGAGTATTTTCATCAACAAAGACTCTAAAAGGTTCAAGCAAAGCCATTAGCTTGGACATCAATGAGTTGGCTGCTTCAACAGAAACTGATTCTTGCGTTTCCCAACTGAATTTCCTATCTTCCAAACACTTGGAAAACGCACATATCATTTTTTCATCTTCCACTGACCCTGCTTCACCTCTCTTTGTCCTCAAAACCTCAAGCTCTTTCTGCCTGTCAAAAACAATTCCTATTTTAATTTTCATAGAGAGAAGGATCAAAAACAGATAACAAGCAACACAACGCAATTGGAGCTTGGAAGGGCATAGCTGTATATAAATTCCAATTACTTACATCACTTTAGCCAGAGAAAGAGTCTCATGTAAATCTCTCAGCTGATTAGCAATGTTTTTGCTATCCCAAAAAGTACTTGAATAAGGCGGATTCGGCGGCAACCACACATGATGCTGTGCAATAGGGATCGTCGGAAAGGGTTGTCGATCCATTGCAGGATACAGGAATAATTTGATGCTTTCTAGTTAAAAAGGTTACTTCTTTAGTCTGTTTGTTTGGGCTTTCAGAGTGCGGTTTTGTAATTGAAACCTCAAATCAATTAACTACTCTTAGGTCTAAGTTTAGACCATCTATTTTTGTTTTTACTCTCCATTAAACCTTGTTAGTGCCTGTTTGATTCGGCTATTAGGAGGTCAATAAAAAAAAATTTTATTACAAAAATTTTTTTGTTAAAACATAAGTGATTGCCTGTAGAATTAAAAAGTATTTTTTAATAGATATGACTTTTTTAACAGATAAAATACAGCTTTTAAAAAAGTTTAAAATTAGAGCTTTTCAAAAAATTACTTTTCAGGTAGATATTTCAGAATAATTAATGCCAATTAATGAACCTATTTTTTAGTCTCTTTTATCCTTATATTTTTAACATAATGCCCATAATAATTTCATATCCACATATCTCCATAATAAATTTTGTATTTAACATATCAACTTATTTTAACTAAATTATTTTGATATTTATATTTATGATTTTAACTAAATTATATTTATATTTATATTTATATAATATTATTTGACTATTTTTTATATGTT
>JAOXYD010000009.1:2227618-2238300 GCA_028565735.1 Pinacopodium congolense | reverse complement strand
AAGCTTCATGCTTTAATTTATTTGAGCACATGATGATCGCCTAGAATCTTAGATAGATGGGAGCTTGAAAGTGTTTATGTATAACTTGTTTATTGGTCTTTTAAGTGAAGAGTTTTGTTATGTTTTCTAGTTATATTGTGTGTGTACTAAGGTGACTTAAGCTCTCAATAGGTTCCAGCTTATCAATTTCATCTTGTACCTATCACAAAAAATTTTGTTGAAAATCACCTTCATCAATTTTGACCTTAGGTTAAGCACAAAAGTGGACGTACATTTTCTATCATATCAAATCAATAAATATTGTGTGTTCAAATTTACTAGTTTGTCAAAGTTTTTAACTTTAGATTGAACAAATTAGGGTTCGTTTGGTATCATTTTTGTTTTTAGTTTTTAGTTTTTTTGTTTGGACGTTGTTTTTTGTTGTTGTTTTTTGTTTTTATTTTTGGTTTTTGTGTTCTGCTTTATATTGTTATCTCCTATTTTTATTTTTAGTTGCTGTTTTTTTGTATTATGTTATTATGTGTATTATTACTTTTTAAAATATGTTTAAAATTATATAAAAATTTAATATTATTTTATATTAGACCAAAAATTTTCAAATTTACATTAACAAAATATATAATGATTATAAAGATTATATAATAAAGTATTAATAGTTGAAATTTAATTATTTTCATAAAATTTTATAGTATAACATAAAAATTCTAATGCATTAAGAAAATTGTTGATTAATATAAAGATTATTAATGAAAATATGAATAATTTAGAGTTAAATTTGTCAATAACATTTTATAATCAATAAAAAATGATCAAATTTACATTAGTAGAATCTTTAATATTTATAAATATTATAAAAATAAAATATTAATAATTTAAATTTAACATTTCTATAATATTTTATAGTAAACATTATATGTGCATTATAAAATACATTCAATTTGGATTCCATACATTAATCAATGAGAAATTATTTATATTAATATAAGTTTGTCATTCATGAAGTTAAATAAATTAATCAATTTACATATCCGTCAAGTAAGAATAGTTTAATGAAGTTACATATATATCAAGTTACATAGTTTAATAAAGGTATATAGACATCAAGTTACATAAACATCATGTTGATCACTAAGAATGTCGTCCAAGATAATCATTCCAAATTTTTTCAACAAGTGCATCTCACAATCATGACATAGCCCGTGACTGTACAGAGGTTGAATTATCCTTAACTTGTTCACTTGTACCTTCATCTTCAATTTTGTGGTGTTAGTAGACATTTCTTGGTGAACAATCAAATAATTCATCTTGCTGTCTATGCATCCTAATAAAATTATGAATAACACAACAAGTCATAATAATGAATTTTTGCTTTTTTATGCTGTATCTAGGTATATTGGACAAAATAGGAAATCTTATTTTCAAAACGTCAAAACGTCTTTCGATAACATTTCAAAGTGATGAATGCCTGTATCTAAAAAATTATTCTTGACTTAATGGTCGTCCTCATCTTCAAAAATCTTGTAAATGATATCTTTTACCACGATACAGTGAAAGAAACCCCAACCTGATAGCGTATCCAAAGTCGACCACATAAAACTTACCTAAACAAATTGAATAAACAGTGTTGATAATTTTCAAATTTTAAGGTCTTAATTAGTAGTTACTCAAACCATGGGGTTTCTTAACGTAAAATATTAATAAAGATAATTTATTATAATCTTAAATCAATAAATATATTTTAAATTATTAAAAATATGATAAGTTATTATATTGTTAATTATTAATAAAATAAATTGACATTATATATAAATTCTAATTTATATTTTTAATATAAGTACTGATATACAAATTGAAATATTAATAAAATAATATGAATTTTATAATATTAAAAAATAAATACAATTAATTATTAATTATTTATAAAAATTGAATTGCAAATAAAATATTAGAAATTGGTCATCTTATTTATTAATATCGGTGCTTAATAAATAAAATTTAAATGGAAAGCATATTTTTTATTATTATATAAATCCAATAAATATATGATAAATTATTAATAAATGTGTAAATTTAATTTCTTTTATTAATAATTATTAGATATTACTTAATTGTATATTTATTTGTTTTACATAATAATAATAATAATAATAATAATTAATTTTATTTATTATGAACTAACACTAATAAAGATGATCAATTTCTTATATTTTATTTTTCAAAAGCTACAATTGTATTAACTAACCATATGAAGAAATGTACATTTAAATTGCCCCAGTCTCCTTCAGTCATCCTAATAGCGGCACAACTAACACACTTTTACTACCAAAATAATGTGCATACCTCCCGGGTTTTGACCTACATAACACTAGCTAAATATAATGTAGCCCTCCCTGGACTCCGGCTGATTTTTGCACAGGTAACATCTTGATGACTTGTTTAGGAATTTGAGTACTTCACTGTTGGGAGTTTGCCTTTGAATAAAACCCACATATAAAGGACATTTTTGACTATAGGACTTTGTTCGATACATGTTTGAACCAATCTTGCTTTAGCCCTATTGTTCTTAACATTTATTTGCAAGAGATGTTTGTAAACTTGCCTAAGGAGTGTTTAAACCATATGTATGAGTCGTGTTTAGTCAACTCAAGTGCATAAATGCTACGGATTTCTTGCGGAGCAACCCATGCATTTGTATTGATCCCTCCTCACCTTTAAATTTTTAGGATGATCTCCCAATAAAATCTGCAATCGTCTTATATGAACTAATGGATTCTGGTGTTTTTAATGTTATATAATGTAAATATTGACAAAAGGAATTTTATAATTTGAGAAAGTTATTACCAATAATAAATGGTAGTCCCAATTCTTGTTGATAGATTGATGGTACAATAAAATTATATTGTTCAATAATAATATTTATAATAACTTACATACCAAATAGATTTTATTGTTCCATCTACAATTCTAATTTGTAAAAGTTTTCTAATTTTTGTCAATATTTTAATAAAGTTTTTTTTTTATGTAATACAAATAGTTACTCAAGTATCAATATATGCATTCACTTTTTTATTCTGAATTATCACTTAGAACAAAAATTATATTCGGATTCAGTTATGGATTCAGAGTTGGTTTCATAATGATATAGTGATGAGATTGTTGAGTCTGTTTTATAATCTGAAACCAATAATATTATTATAAGGACCCTCTAGTCACCTTTTTTAGCTGCAAAGTAAATTCTCTGGACGGCTGTATGATTTATAGAACCAGGAACATCTAAAACTCAAAATGAACAACAAAGCAATGAAGAACAACAAATCCAAGAGTTATCTAGTTTTTAAAAATCATTAACAAATTCCATACCTAAATATTCAATATTTTATTGAGCTAATTTCATTTTCTTTTTGCTTAGAATTAGACATTTCTCTTTACAGAGATTAAGAACTATCTTTGTTTTTTTTAAAATAATAATTTCTTTAAGGATTTATTAGCATTATATAATTATAATGTTAAGGATACATTGTTTGTACAAATTGATGCAAGTATAGATTCATGGGCAGGATGTCTTTTAACACAACCACCTAATTCAAGAAAATATATTTTATGTAAATATATCAATGAGACTTTTTCTTACACTAGAAGGAAATATCCGAGGTTTTTTATAATAATATTTTTTAGGATATTTTCTCCATCGATATGATGGGTATTTTAGTTTTTTTTTTCCCTATATTGAGATTTAGATTGTTTAGGAGATTCACATCCATATTGTTGTGGTACAGAATATTTTGAACATCATAGTTTAATATCTGTATGTTTCAGCTTACTTTTTAATTTTGCTTCTAAACATTTTTGTACTAAAACTTCTTTAACTATAGTAATAGCTCCGCTTAAATTATATGCTATTAGATTTTCTTGTTGATTTACTAGGCATAATTCTACTATTCAATTAATTTGATAAGGTAAATTTTGCATAAATATTTGAATATACATTTCTTGTAAAGGTCATGTTATTCTATATTTTTTAAATTCACAAATATATTCATCAAGATAACATATCACATATTCAAATATTATTTAAGAAAAATTCTTTTAACCAATTAATGTGAAGGAGAAAATATTGTCTTATATTTTATTTTTATTTCATATTTTATAAATAATCACTAATTCATGAGTAATTTTCTCCATTAATAAATAAAATTATAAAATTTATATTATTTCATTGATATATGTATTTTTTAAAAAGTTTGTAGTATAAAATTAATTTATTAAAATTAACAATATATTAAATTATCATATTTTATTATTAACAATCAATACTAGATATTTGGATAACAATAATTAGAGTTTCTAAAATTTAAAAGATATCATAAGTTTTTGAAACTATTTGGATACTTTTTGAAATTTAAGGACTATATTGATAATTAGTGTTGTCCAATCCATTCTTCACTAGATTTCATTTGCTGTTACTGTTTTACTATTATACCTACAGGGATTGAAAGGACAATCAATCCACAACTCGTGAGACGAGTAATCCCCCGCTTCTTAAGCCATTCACCAAAGCGTCAATCAGACTCGGCAAGAAAACGATCAGTGCTGCTAATTAATCAACTCACTGCCATCGTACTTGAGAAGATTTTATTAACATAAGTTCACGAAATCCCACTCTTCCTGATTCTTCTGTCCGTTAACCACTCCTTTTTTTTTTATTTACAACTGAGGGCAAAAAGTAACGGTCAGAGAAACGAAATTAGAATATTTAGTTCATTTTGATTGAAAGTGTTCTATAACTCCTCAAAAAAATTGTTCTATATACAACAAAAGTTAATCAAATATGAATTCAATTCCGGATGTAGTTGAATCTTTCCGCGATGATAGGAGAATGAGGAAAGACAAATAACCCGTTAGCATCATCTCTATAAATGAGAGAATCATAACCCAGTTCAAACAAAGCACGTCCATGCGCAACATGAAGGATTGTTTAATTACAAACTACTAATAATAGCCGACCGAACCAAAAGAACTCCATACTGACATATTAATCAAAATATGAAGGAAATTACGGAAATAATAAGATATTTCACCATTATTATTTCAATATAAAAGGACTACGGTCATTCAAAAATCAATATTGGTAAGAGTGTGCAAATAAAAATGCACAAATGCTGTAAACGTCTTCAGCTTAACACGGTGATGTCCACATTATACATATATCATTATTAACAGAATAACAAAACTGAAATTACAATATCCAAGTCAATTAAGATTCAGAAGATTTCACGATGAAATTCTGGCGACTGATTGGATTCATCACCACAGGTGGTCCTGCAGTCCGTGGCCACGCCTGAAACTTCTTGTCAGTTTCAGCCCACCATTCCTTGTTGGAAACAGTTGATGGGGTAGTCCCTGGGCTCAAAGTACCTCTTCTAAGAGACATTATCTTAAATCACATAAATAGGAGTTAGTGAAATCAATCACCAAAATTTATTTTACTTTACCTCCAAATAGCTTCTTGTCAGCTACAAGCTGATCACACACATATGCAATTGCAAATGATCCCAACACTGCAGGTATGATGTATTTGGCTCCCATATTTAAACTACAAACAGAAAGTAGACGACAACATCTGAGAAATAAGTTAAAACTATGAATAAAGTCTCTTCAGCCTAATATGAAGCTTTGAAAGAAATCTCAAAGACTACAATTTCTTGGCAAGAAGATCCCACTCGAAATTCTGAACGAAAAGGACAAATAAAAAAAGAACAAAAAGAAAAGGTCAATATTTAAAAGATAAAGAAGCCTCAGTGTAAGTTTGACATCAATTAGATATTCAGTCGGTAATTCCAACAATGTATTAAAATCATCTTCATCGGCTTCAGCTCCCAATAATCTTTGTTCGTGGCTATCTAAACCAATTAAAAACTTGATTGTAAAAATGTAATCGCCGAAATCGGCTCCGGAGACCATAATAAATTAGGATCCACGGGTTCCTATCAGCAAGCGAAATATGGAAATCAATTTTGGTCCAATCATAGCATCGCCGGTCACCGCCACGTGTAGCTACCGGCAACGTGGCATTGGACCTCAACCTTCTTCATAATTCTAAAACACAACAACTAAATGGAAGCAGCATCCATAAACAAGTTCCCACTTAATCTTATTTTCCCTCAGAGACCCGTTCAAAATCACCCCAGCAGCGGCCTACCCAAGCCTGACTGATCCCAACCTATCAACGCAACCCAAAGACCGAGACCAGAGAAGGAAACGAATCAATGGACATCGATAAGAACATGGGAAAGACAGAGTTCGGGAGCTCAGCCGCTGCATATTAAAGTGTCATACGGCACTTCCTATCTTTTATGGGCTTTCTTCCTCATCGGGAAATCATCAGAACAAAAAAAAAGAAATAACACAAAAAAATCACATAAAAAGAAAACAACAGAACGAAACGAGGTGATTATTCTCACCTCAGATCTGGAGACAGAAGAATGAAACCGGTCGGATGAAACCCCTTATATAGAAAATAGAAGCGAAAACCCTAATTGCCAGAAGCGGAATCACCTTTATCTGATGACGGAGGAATTAGCCTCCAGGCGCCACCGAAATAAAGGGCCCTTAGCTAGGTTATTTTAAGAGAGTTTGGGCTCTATTTCTTGATGGATCACCAAGCCCTCCCCAGGTCACTCTATAATTGTTTCTGATCCGATTAGGGCACAAAATGATGTTAGAGCCTGTTTAGATTTATAGAATTCATTTTCAATTTTAAATTTTATATTTGAAACACAAAAAAAATAATATTCATTTTAATTCTATAATTTAAATTTTATAAAATTTAATATAATTAATTTAAATTTAAACAAAATGGTTGATATTTCTAAATGAATTCCACGAACTTAAAATATACAATTTTATCTTCTAAAATTACCTTTATTAATTTTTTATTTTTTAAAATAATTTAAATATTACAAGAATATTATACAACAACATTACAGCATAATATTATATTATATATTTTTTATATAGTTAAATATTATATTATATTACATTATTATAATATTATATTATATCAATATATAAATGCCAAATTATATTCTCATTTATAATATAATATAATATAATATTATGTTTGTGCATATTTAGTGTAGGTAGTGCTTTTTTTCGTAAGTTGTTTTTTTGTAAAATTATTTTTCTGAATTTTAAAAAATTATGCTTGTATAGTTATTAAAAAATTTAAGGATATATTATTGTCATTATTTAATTTTATAAAACTACTATATTAAAGATTATATTAGGAAATAGATGTAAATGAATTTTCAATTCTATATTTGTTCCAAACATAATTATGATAAATTCAATTAAATTATATATTTTAAATAATAATTATTCAAACATGAGAATTCATTTGTAATTAAGTTTTACATGGAATTTATTTGCAAATGAATTTCTACTTTTTAAATTCATTCTTTCCAAATAGAGAGTTTGGAAAAGTGGGACAACACTTATGCACAACATTAATAGATTTCTAAAGTCATTTATTAAATTCTAGAAATAAAAATGACATATTAAATTGTTAAATGTCTTGTTATGTTAGCAACATTAATAATGTTGTTATTGACGCATGAACAAGAATAGGTATGTTGTTAATCTGTTGCATTAGTTAGGTGGCTTAGAAAATTGTAATGATTTTAAAACAAGTTTACTTTGAAAACCAACAAAATTTAGGTAAGTGTATCTATCATAAAAGTAATAAAGTAGAGTAAATTTAAGAATCCAGATGTTGAACTCACAGAGAAAAAGGCTTAATTATTAAGTTAATTAGATTACAATTATTTAGGAAAATCCAAACAAATTGATTAAAACCTTAAAATTGCTAAATTAGTTTAACTTGGCTTAAACACTTCAAATTTAATTTTTAATTGCTTTCAAAATTTTCTAAAAATTAATAAACATGTAAATTAGCTAAGGATTAGGTGATTGATGATTTAATTGAGCTGTAAACAAATTTAAGGGCTGATTAGAGTTCCTTCACAAATTCAAAACAAAGCTATGTTTAAGATTTTACTTAATCTCCATTAAACTTAGTTTAAAGTTTGATTATGTTTTATATCTAATAAATGGGCTTTAAATTCAAGAAGGTGACTTTTGGATCTTTAAACTTCTGTTCATTGATTAATTTGTGTTACTTATTGATTTTTCTAACAATTTAAGATGATTTCTCAAGCTTAACTTGTCTTAAACTCTAATTCTAGGTGGATAGCCTAAAATCAAATCTTTTGAACCTTCAATAAATAAAATTAAGACCCTATAACATATCTTTGAGCTCTCTTAAATCATACACACACCAATTCTTAGCAATAAAAATGATTTAGCCACACATTTTATCAAAACATACAAGATGTACACTTTAAACAATATGCCTTGATATATCCGAAAATATAATCTATAAAATAAAGTTTAAAGGTTACAAAAATATCCAAGAAAGGCTTTTGGATGTATCTTAAACTTCTTACTTGATTCTAGACTCTAACAAAAATTTCATCAAGATCTTACAAAAAAAATCAAAGAACATTCACGAACATAAGCATAAGAACATAACTTTGATTAATCTGAAAATACAAGAAAATATATAAGTAATCTAAGTGAGAAACCCCCTATATGTGATTCATAAACTCATGATTATATCTTAACAACAAGGTTGAATGCTTAGAAACTCATAAAACAACACTCAATTCGAACAGCAAGCGTTTGAAGTTATTGAACTAAGCAAGACAGAAGGAAGAGCTTCTCACTCACACTCCAGATCTAATCTTCCCTCTAATCCACATCATCTATTGTTTTGTTGTGTTTTGTAGATTATCTGGACTCCCATGTGACACTAGAAGATAGCAGCATTATTGAAAATCATTCCCAAGCCACAATTGTGGAGATTTGGGACTGATATTGTTGACTGCTCCATAAATGGCACCCTACTTGACACATAACAGGACCTTGTAGCCCACCATTTATTGTCGAATTTTGACTCCTTCACCTTGAGGCTAATCATCTATCAACAGCACCATATTCATCCTTAACCTTGGGGCTACAGACCTACGTTATAATTTGACAATTGAGTCAAATTTTAATTCTTTTTCACAATTTCTCTAATTTTGATCAACATCCTGCAAATGAAACAAATCAACACATAAAGTAACTAATTAAACATATAGTTAGTGGCATAATTCATCAATAAAAATACAATCAGATTGGCCCCTAACATAATCCATAAGGTTTACGTGTTATCATAAAATAAAAACTATTTATACTTTAGGTTTTTTAATATAATTGACTATTTTTTTAGTGAAAAGTAAGTTAAATAATATTGAACAAAAGATGTTTATAGTAAAGTTTCACCTTAAATATTTCAAAGAAAAACTATTCCATACATAGGTCAAATATGAGAAAAGAAAGAAAATAATCAAAGCTACTTGAGAATTGGATTATTACACATGTAATGTTTGCCTTTACCACTAGAAGCTATTAATAGATCATCTTGGGATATTGTATAGATTCCATACTAGTTTGTATCACTTTTCTTAATAGCTTTTACTTGTACCCCAACTCAAGGTCTGGATTTTCCCTATCTATTATTGTTGGTGCTATCTAAGTGTTTCTTGCAAGCTTGAATTATTTGAAGAGTTAAAAATTGTTGGATATTGCTTGCTATTTGAAGGAAGGGCCCTGTATAGTTTCTTTAGAACTTTTCATAGCCTCTCCTTTACCCTTGGTCTTTCCTTGCTCATCTTTTTTTTTTTCATATTTTTCCCTCTTCCTCTTGATGAATTGTCATAGATCCTCATATTCCTTAAGAAATATTTTTTCTATGGGAATTGAAGTAGATGAAGAGTATATGGATGCCTTGGAGCTTAAATCTTTATTTTTGATGGGTCCTGGTGATGTTGCCCCTAGTTCAGCCAACCTCTATTATATGTTTTGCCTTAATTCTTTGACTTTTTAACTACATATAAGTTCAATTTTTTTTTTTTGCTATAAATCTCAACTTCATCATCTTTGTCTTATAAAACATCTTTCTTGTAACATTTCTTCAAACTTTGTAACTTAATATTTTTTATTTTTTATGGGAAAAATTAAGACATAATGAGACAAATTATAATATTAATTCAAACGAATTTTATATAAACCTTTTAGTTTTTAATGGATTTCTATGGGTAAATATATGCATTTAGCCTTCTTATAAATATATAATTTGTTTATTTATCATATATAATATATGGTAGAAAATATAGGAGAATAAGGAAAAAAATGAAGATGGTAATGATTTAAAAGTTCATGCTTTAAGATAAACCATACCACGGTTAATAAACCGCCGGTTACGGTTTATAAAAATTTATAAACCTTAACTTAACCGCCAGTTTACGATTTAGGCTTTGAAAACAGCTAGTTACGGTTTAGGGTACAGTTTGAAAATAATCGATTACGGTTTAACCACATGTTTAACTATAATCGTTATTTTATTATTCGTAATTTTATTTCCAAACTTAAAAATTTTAAATTTTAAATTTAAAAAAACGTCAAATATAATAAGTTGGATATAAAAATATAAAGTTAAATGACTTAAAATATATGACAACCATATATAAATTATAAGGAAAAATTAAATAAAATAATGGGCTTGAACTTAATTTTAAAAA
>JAOXYD010000009.1:2214103-2227518 GCA_028565735.1 Pinacopodium congolense | reverse complement strand
TAGTGGAAATGAGGCTTAGCTTCATGGAAACTTCTTCAGTGTGATTAAGATAATCGACTGAAGGGTTTTCATGGAGTACCGGGCAGGTTGCCTAGTCCAATAGGACAGGGTCCTGTCAATAGCTGTAGAACCTTTTATCTAGATTCAAGGATCAATAATTATCCTAGAATCATAACAATACCTTCGGCCCATTTCTTTGTCATTGTTATCTGTTTATTATATTTTGCTCTTTATTTGCCTTTGTATTGTTTTTATTACATCTTAGATATGTTATTTTTCTTTGCGTTCAGGTATTTTTGTTTTTATTTTTCTTTATAACATTAGAAATAGCTATACACCCTAACTCTGTGCTGGATTGACTCTGACTTGCCCTAACTACATAGTTAGGCTAGTTAGGTAAATTTATTATTTGCAAGTTCATGATGACTCACCAATTTGAGCAATTATGAATTGGTTAAATGTTTAGAACATGCTATTATAAGAAGGAAGAAGTTATCTTCCAAACATAATGATTGTAAGAAGTTGATGGATGATCTTCGATTAGAAAATGAAAATTGAAGAATGATTTACATGCTTTAGAATCTAAGAATGTGAATTTTGCTTCAAATGAATGTGTTTTTGAAAATGATAGACTAGTGAATAAGAATGATTTTTTGATAAAGGAATGGGTGTGTTTGCATGGGAATGAGAAATTTCAAAATGATTTGCATGATGCATTACAATCTAAAAATGCATACATATTAGAAATTGAGAAATTGAAGAATAAGATGAATGTCATGTTAGATTCTAAAAGTGTAGATGTTAGCATGCATTATAATGAAAATAAATTATTGCATGAAAATGATGATTTAAAGAAAGAAGTGGAAGCCTTAGAGGAATTATTTTCTAAATTCATTAAGGACAAAAAAAAAATAGAATGCAAGCTAGGGGCCAAAAGAATCCCAATAATAGGCACGATTTAGGCTTTGTTGATGAAAATATCCAAAAGGATTCCAAAAACATTTTTGTTAAGGGCAAGAACTTAGAAGATAAAATTTTGTCTAAGCCCTCATTTGATAAGGGTGCATTAACATCAAAAGCTCATACTAGGCCATCTTTTAAGAATGTTGCATTTTCATCAAAACTTCATTCTAGAAAGAACAATCATGCATTCATATATGCATCTAGAAAAAAATCTAGAAAAGATGTGCATGTAAGAAAAAATAGGCATAATTTCTTTAGGAATACACGATCATCTCATAATGATGGTTTTTAGACTCATGTTAGGCAAAGAAGTCCTAAACATTCTCATGTTTCAAATGTGCATGTGTATAATCCTAGTAATGGATCATATTTACATCTTGAGAATTATTTTCATCAAAGAAAGAACATGCATATATTTAAGCCTTATGATAGGCATTACGTTAGGAAATTTGAGTTTTTACATTCACATACTCGTCTTAAGCATATTTTTAATACTAGAGGGATGTTTCAATCACATTTTAGGAGACCATATCATCAAGAAAAGGATAGGCATATATTTAGGTCTCATGATAGACCATTTAGGCAAAATAGGCCATCTATCTCACATGCACCTCATATGCACTCTCATACATCTAGAAATGTGTTTTATACTCATTATAGGCCATCAAATAAGTTTTATTTACATTCTAGGCATAATATTTATCAAGGAAGTACATATAGAAATGTTAGACTAAAAAATGCATTTATATCTCATGTTAGATAGAATGGCATGTTTCATAGATATAATGGCATGATGCATTCTCATATCCCTCATATGCATAAGCATAATACTAAAAAAGGTCATTTTGATAGGAGAAATGTATTTAACCATCAAGATCATAGGTTTCAGGATCATATGCATAAATTTCCATATGTTTGTAACTTTTGTGGTAAATTTGGATATTTAGAAATTTTTTATTTTATTAAATAAAGGATGTTTAGGAAACTCTTAAAGGTTTGGATTAAGAATGGTAGTAAGGCTAATCCTAAGGACCAAGTTAATTTGGATACTAGAACAAAATAAATTTCTTGTTTTGTAGGTTAACATACAATTGGTGTCAAATAAGTGTCAAGCTAGAAATAAAGAGGAAGTGGTATCTCTAACTTGAAGTGGAATGTCGAAAGATCACCATGAATGCCTCACATGAGATTACCAAGAAGCATATTGTTGAACCAAGTGAGGAGTTAAAGGATTTGAAATCAAATAGTGATGTAAAAGGAGGTATTCCTATATCCTTAATTGATATCTATAGCTTGACATGATTTTTGGACATATATGTTACAATTGAAAATGTTGGCCTTATCATGAATATTTTATATTGAAAAATAAATTCATATCTTTAGGAGGAGCCATTGCATGTTTAGTATTGGAGTTATTTCATATTGGCATAACTTTTTGAAACTAACCCATTTTATTAAAATTGTTGCATGATATTTTGTTAATAGGTGCATTAATTTTATTTTATTTTTGCATATGACTTGATTTAAAAAGGATGAATTGAACATACTTTGAAAGTTTTTATTAAAGTTAATACAATATTTTGTTTTTACAACTGATATCATATTTTTAAATTTTCAATTGGCATCATTTCTTTGAATTCTCAATTGGTATCTTTTCTTACAATTGATATCAATTGGAATCATACTCTTACAATTGATATTACTTTTAGTTTTTATAATTGGTATCATCCTTTTACAAATGTTTACCATATTATTTTACAATTGGTATCATGTTTTACACATGATTATCATAATTTACAATTGGTATCATTTTTATAAGTTAGATCATTTCTTTTCAATTAGTATCACCTTTGAAATTATACATATTTGAAAAGGAATTAAACACATAAACTTGGTTTTGTATAATGTTTTCAATTTATATGGTGTTGTTGTATAATTTTTTATTTTAAAGAAAAATATGCGGAAACATGTTTTTTGATGTGATATTGTATAATATATACTTTTGGTGCACAAAGGTGCATAATACATATTTTTTAATTCAAAATATGCATGATATGTGTTTTTCAATATTTTCTTTATGTATTTTCATCCCTTTTTCATGTTTTATTATTCCATAAGCATAATTGCATCCATTTAGGGGGAGCATTATATACATTTTGTTTTTTTTAATGCATAAATTAAGGGGGAGTAAGTTTAAAGAGATAGTTATAATTGGTTTACGCATTTTTTAATTAGTTACAATTGGGATCCTTTTTCATGATGTAAAAAAAGGGAGGAGAGTAGTGTGATACTAAGATTGAATATATGTTTCAAGTATAAAGGGAGAGTGTCTTATCATCTCATAATACATGGTGCATTTATTGAAAATATGTGTTTTATTTGCACTTAATATCACATGTTTTGTCATCAGAAAAAGGGGAGATTGTTGAACCAAGGAGATTCCAATCATGTGTTTTGATGATAACAAAACATTATTCTTACTAATGTTTAAGTTTTTGATGCATTTGTAAGATAAGTTAATGTTTAAAGGGCAAAAGCATATTTATAGAGTTAAGGTAGAAGAGCTCAAACATTATATGAACAAGGATTTAAGGATAAAGATTGATGATCAAGAGAGAAGATCAAGAGAATGAAGATCAAGTTTTGATAGGTTTAGAAAAATGGTTTAAAATGTAAGTGTCATAAACTTGATCGTAATCAAAGCTTGAAAAGGAATCTCATAGTTGCATGATACATTTTCATATAAGCATATAAAAGTCAAATTGTAGTTTTAGTGATCAACTGGATGTTTTTTTTAATTGAAAAAGCCTTGATATATGTTTTAAAACTTGTTTAAACTTAATTATTGTTAGGAATTTATTTGGAAAGGTTTGGATTTGTTTTGAGTCATTTTTCTAGCTTTCTGGAGCCAATATAGCGGACTAATAGGTGCAATATGGCAAGCTTCAGGGCGCCATATTACCACTGTTTCTAGATAGCTATATGGCGGTCTGGAAGGTGTCGTGTTGCTCCTAGAACTCGCTGTATAGGTCCCTGCCATATGTAATAATTAGTTTCTTTTTCTTTTTCTAATGATTTTTTAATCCCAAATGACTATTTCTTGTTTGTATTGTCTCTAACTCCTTTATAACATTATAAATATCATTCTTAAACTATTTTAATAAGTTTAGAACCTCTGAAAAAATGATTTACAAGATCAATCATCTAAACATTCGAATCCTTCTTTATTTTTTGCACAATTTTCATTCAATCTGTGATTTTCATGTTTTAAATCCATTTTTAGTTCAGCAAAATTAGTGTTTTCAGTTAGCTCAGATATAGATAATTTGATAGCTTGCTTTTGAATTTTTAAGTGATTATTTCTTTTTTTTAAGCTCTCAAAGTCCTACTCACCAAAACTATTTCTGTTTTGGTTCAACTACTATGTTCTTTAATTTTAGGCGTGTAAATCTTGTTTTTTTTATTCAAAATCATCATAAATGTTTTATTTAAGGTTCTCAAAAGTGAATTAGATCTTTTACTTTGATTTTTAAGCACTCATAACATTTATTTGAGATCAAAGACCACAGTTTGCTTAAATTTGTTAAGTCTTCTATGCAGCTCGTTTGCTTATTTCAATTTGACTTCTAAATATATTTTTGAAGTTACAAAATTTATTTTTTTCAGTTTGTTTAAGGTCGTAAGAGGTTGCTAGCATTTTTAGTCTGATTTTTAATCCATTATATTGTTTGTTTGAGCTTAATTTTGCAAGTTACGCCAAAGCTTTCCATGTTTGACAGTTCTTGCCTAGTTCTTGTTTTAATCCATTCGGTTGATGCTTTAAAATTGTGTTTGGTATTGCAATTTGTTGTTAACTAATAAATTGACATTACAATAGGTTAATTGTATTGATTATAGATCATTTGAGTAGTTAGATTTGTTTGTTTATAGGCTGTAAAATATATCCTGCATATTTTAACAGATTTTGGGATCTTAGGTTTAATATGACTTTTTGTTGTCATAACCACATTTTTATTGGTTAAATTTGATTATGCTTGATCCGTTGAGGTGTTAGGAGGCTTATTATAATTTTTTTGCCTCTAAAATTTTCATATTTGGTTTTGTTGATTGAACTTTAGAGAAACACCGTTAAAGGTGTACTTGGTTAATTAAATTTGGGGAATTGATATATGTTAAGTATTAATTGGATTATAGGATGCTCTTTACTTTTAAAATAGATTAGATAGGTTGTTCTACAGTTAGAATAAAGAACATTTGAATTTAGTTATTTATTAATTATGAATTTGATTTTTTTATGCTTTGTATGTGTATTATCATAACATAAGGCACAAGCATTGCATTAGTTACATTTGAACTCTTATCTTACATTGTTTTTTTTTAAATCAAATTTTAATAAGCTATATAATCTTAAGCTGAGGTTTTAATAGCCTAAGTTAGGAGCTGTTTTGTGATACAAAATTTGTTCACTTTGATTGTATTTTTAAGGGTTACTCTTCACTCATTAGAAATGAAGATTGATAGATTCTTCTTAACCTTAGAATAAGATTGTGTATAAATTTCTCTTGACCTTAGAACAAAATTAGATTATATTCCTCTCAATCCTTGTAATCAAGATTGTAAAGGTTCCTCTTGATCTTATAATCAATAGTTTTATAAAGGTTCCTCTTGGCCTGATATTCAAGATTGTTATAAGAGTTATTCTTTATCTAATTAAAGTAAGATTAATCTTTTAGTGAATTTTCAACAAATAATTGAAGAAATGACGTAATCTATCTTTAATTTGAGCGAACCTATATAAATCTCAATGTTTTTTCTTCTTTTATCTTTTTATATTTTTTCATTTGTGTTTGATTTATTATTAATTAAATTTGTTTAATATTAATATAAAATTTGACATATCATTTATGTTAAATTTTAATTCGAGAATTTATTTAATTAAAATTAATCTAAAGTGTTTAAACGTTTTAATTTGAAAAGAAAGTTTTTAATACTCAATTCATCCCTTTAAATAATATAGGACCTACACTTTTGTCTTTAGTATCAATTTAACTCTCAATCTTCATCTTAACAAATTAAAGGTTATGATTAAGTACTCTGCCTTCTTTTATTTTTTTTTAAACTTTAAACTCTTTTGTATCAATATCGCTCCAAGAGTAACTATTTGACAAATAAATGTTGTAGGAGCAATGTGATTTAAGTCCATGCAATCCCATAAATATCCAAGGTAAAGCCATGAGTCAATGTTTACAAACTAACAAGTAAAATAAAAGAGGGAGAACCATGTCCTTGCTTCTTCCTTTTCCTCACCACCCTAATAGGTCCATAAAAGGTCTCCATCCTTTAAAATCTGAAAGAAACAGCACCTAACATCATCACACTGCATACTTCTGGTAATTTAGCTCTAGATCAAGTAGTAGCAACTTGCCCCTCTGTAAGCACCACCAGTCTGGTGCAACATTGCATCAATCTCATCCCCATCCTCCATTTCCAGCTAATGAAAAGAGAAAGTAAGAGATTAAATAAGTTTTTCAGTGTGTGCATAGCGTGCACTTAATAGATCTGTAAACAAATTACAGGGAAAAAAATTGAGACAAGGTTAAGGAAAAGGAGATACCTCATCAGGAGTTTGATCTCCTCGAAGACGACGGCCATCAAACAAGAAAGCAATTGAGTTAAGCTCAACAGATTGCCGATCACAATATGCATTCATCAACTTCTTTAATTGGGTGGATCTCTTGATCCTGAAAAATACTTCATTCCCATCCTAAAATTGCAACACAATATGTTACCATTATATTCAGTCAAGTCGACATCTGATATACTACAAAACATTTAGCGTTATCTGCCTCAGAATGAGCACTTGAGCCAAACAGTAAAATTTGAAATAAATTTTTTATTCAGCATATAATAGATTGAAGTTCCAAATTTATAGCAAGAGAACAGCATATAAGTGAACCTTAAACGTGTCAGTATGCTAAACTAAAGCAGTCCAAGCATATGGCAAATCTAAACTCATCTTCCACAGTTTATCAGCTCTGGTTTTCCTAGGCATAAGTTCCAGCAAATTAAACAAAATTCTTCACAATTCTGAAGAAATGGTTAGTGCACATATGTTTCAACTTCCAAACTTTCAAGCAGACAAAATCGCCTTCAAATGGAAAAGGAATGACTTGCAAAGGCTTTGCAGTTTTATCCACCAGAAAGAAAGTAAGTAAAACATTGCACTTAAGTTTTGTGCAGAAGCGATTACACACTGTTTTCATTCCCAAATTTAACTCTTTCATTCAATTGAAGTATTTCTAAACTGAGTTTACAACCAGTGAATTAATGAAGTTACCCCCTTAATGAAATCTGGCGCAAAAGTGAGACACTCAATAGATAGGTGTTCACAGGGTTGGGTCGTTCAAACAGAATGGCAAAATATGTATGCATAATTGTATCCTGTTAAGGATACAGCAGGACAAAATGCACAAGAACAGCCACAATTGTTAAGCCCACACCAAATATCATACAACCCATTTAGCGTCTTGATGGAACATGATAGAACGTTCATATTGCCCTCAATGACCAAGAATTTATTGCTTGTTCCATTTTAAAAGCAACTTTCAGAAGGTCAACTGGATACCACGTGAGTGTTTAAAACAAAGGAAGTTACTAACTCTGCAAAAGATTTTCAAAATCAATATGTTACATTTGTGTTAATGGTAAGACAGCCACTCGATGAAGTCTCTTGTTCACGGTACACTTAAGTTTTATGCATTCGTGTCTTCAAATCCCAATTCACTTACCGCACCTATGCTTCCCTTAGAAAAACAAGAACACACATGCCTAAACAGAACCCAAAGAAACGCACTGAAGCTTAAGACCAACACCCAGTACGTTTAACCCGTTTATTAGTACTACTGCAAACCAAAGAAAAATCAACTAATATGAACAGAATTATCCCCATAAGTGCATAAAAGAAAGGCTTATACTTTTGTAATGAGCTCAACTAATTCATGATTTAGACACCGAATCAAGGGATTCTAGACAAGCGCCCAGCCAGCAAAAGAAAAAAAAAAAAAGAGACAAAACACCTCACAAAAATAGTAACAATTACAGAGCAAGTTTACGCAATTGCATCTTAAAACACGTCCCTTGTCCGAATTCCAAAAACAAAAAAGAAAATAAGTTTCCAAACCAAGCCGAAAATCTAACCCCACATCAGAACGAAAACATATCACCAACTTGTACAATAACAACATCCGTAAATGCAAGCTACCTGGTAATGGTATCTATGAAGAAAAGAAAAATCGAAAGAAAAAAAAAAAGGTTTGAATGGAAAAATGACACACAGACCTGACCCTTCACTTTCAGGTTGATGTGAGCTTGATCATTGGGTTTCTTATCTTCCTCGGCTTGAACTGACATGCTCTCTCTCTCTCTCTCTCAGCTTCGTTTTGAAAGTACTGGTGATGTGGGAATTTTGTTACATTAATATACAGCCATGCAACAAAAAAGATTAGGAGAAAAAATAAACGAGGCCTGTTTCTGTTTCTATTCGGTCACGGCACGGCCTTTTTGTTGAAACACCAAATCAATAAACTCTAATATGTGTCAATTCCTGATTGGTTTTTGGAATTTAACTTTTGACTTTTCTATACTTTTTGAGCCTTCTAACTGTCTGAGCGTACTGAAAGCGTCGGAAAACTTATTTCGACCACACCCTTTTAAGATTTTCAAAGCCCTGGTCAGAAAGCCCTTTGAAGGGACTTAGAGAACTTTTCCAATTTTAAGATGAGCCGAGAACAATGACAAAGGCCCATTTCGATAGTTGAACATACTTTCTGTGATAAGAAGTGCTAACAGCTACAAGTTTCGGTTCATCTTTCCAACAGAAAGCGACTTAGAAAATTTTCCTTGCTTCGCATGTTTTATTTTTTTGCTGAACACAGTCTTCTTTTATGTTTAGTTCAAACTAATACTAAAACAGAACTAACATTTCGATTGCAAAAATTGTCTCCAGAACTATGGTTCCATACTCATTATACAATATAATCGATATATTAGTTACGTACAAATCATGCTGATGGTATTGAGTCAACACATTAAGATGTATGTACCATAAAACACACTGAAAACACTGTTAAAATTTTCAATTGAACACTCAAAATTCTTTAATTCACTGACTCTTGTGTTTCTCTATACACTTGGCTCTTGGCTCATAACCCATATTAAAACACTCCTATTTATAGGTAAAATTCAACTATTAGACATTTATCGCTATTGAGACTGATTAAAAACCAATTAATACATATTTTGTATCATTAAAATTAGTCGTTAGTGTTAGCAGTCTCAAACCACTTGTCGACTAGTCTAAATGCACTTTTCATTTAATATATGGCAAAAATGCATATAGGTTGACTAGTTAAACCTATTAGTCAACTAATCCTATTTTAGACTAGTTTTTAATACACTTTAACACATTTTAACCCATTCAAGTCAATCCAAAACAAATCCTAACAATTTCAAACACTTCTTTAACAACACACAAACACACATACACACCAAAATACTTTTCCAAAAATATATTTTTTATATTAAGCGGATTATTTAAAACTCTTCCCATATCATTCCTCTTAGTTATGCAATCTATATGCATATACACTAAGTATGAATGCAACATACATAATTTGACACCTTTAAACACAATAAGAAGATCAAGATAAGATTACATAAAAATTTATAACATATATCCTATTAAAGTGCTATCTTAATCTTTAATTTAAGTTTGTTACCTCTATTCTTCATGCAACTTTATTTTAAGTTCCAAGGCTCCAAAATGTGTCTTCTAACCTTTTCTCCATATCTATCTCTTTCTAAAACCCTAAACATAATAAAAAATTGATTTCAATATAGTTTTTTCATCATCAAATTTGCTTGGGACCTCCCTTAGTTCAACAATCTTTCCCTTTTTTAATGATGACTAAACCATGTGAAAATTAGTTGTGAAATTTCTCCTTAGTAAGTTTATTGCAGACTATCAAATAATAAAATACTTAGCCTAACCTCCTAACTATGTAATAGGACAAGTCAAGGTTGATTCCACAAAAAATTGGTAGTGTTTTCAGCTATTATTAATATTAAGCAAAAGCAAAAGAAAAGAAACCAAAGAAAACCCCTGGTACGACGGAATTTAAATAAACGAAAACACACTAATGAAATTAAAGTGAATAAAATAAGAAAGCAAATAACAAGAAAAAAATAACAAAGACAAAAAGGCCAAGCAGAAGATATTTTCAGAATTCATAAATTATAATCAATCATCAAAATCATAAAGATTGTATTATGCCTAAGATACTAGCCTATAGAAATAAATAAACTTTTTCGTCCTAAGTTCTTCCATTTTTAGGTAAATCTAATAAGCTCTCTAAATACTCCTATCTAAATGACAACCTAGAAAAACTCTTTAAATTTAGCGGCATAATAACATTAAGAATTGAGAAAAAAACTAACAAAGGCCATAATCTTGCAAGCTCAGTTCATGTAACCTAAAGAAGTGGTACTCTAAGCTAAGCTGATTACAAACAAACACCAACTAATGCTATTGATTTAGTGTACGAAATTCAACTCTTTCAAGAAAAAAACTTAGTTCAACACACAAAAAACACAAGGTTAGTAAAGAAGCAACCTTTAATGTATAATATCAAACATTCAAGTTATTTCATATTGGTCATAACTAAAACAAAACACTATTTTAACTTTGGAACATTTTCTCAGAGGTCACCTAGTCTTTTTACGTCAAGATAAACACCTTATCATAAATGACCTTAGTTACTTAACCAGGATACTCCTTTTGACTTGTTTGAGATTAAATCTAACTTTTTAATGTGAAGGTGAATATTTTATCTTGAAAACCTCTAATTACTAGGTTATATCACACGCTAAAATATCTACTATCACCACTCATAACTTTAACTTTTACATTGGCTTGAAGATAGTAGAGTGAAAAAGATACATACTCTCTTATTTCAACAAAGACTCTTTTTTTTCAATTTAAGCAAAACAACCTATTCAAAATTCACATAACAAACCATATGAAATATCCTTAAGCATTTAATATCATATAAAAGGGGTTATTAAACACATACAAGCATTAAAAAGAAAATGAAAAATTTTAGGGTTAGAAATCATTTTTTAATTGATCAATGTTCAACTAAATCAAAAGCATCAATTGAAATAAAATACTACAATTAACAATCAACTAAAGATCAAGTTCCATTTAAGATAAAACATCTAAATAATCACCATTGGGCTCATAATAATTCATGTGCAGGAAAATTTGAACTTGTTCCCTAACCCCATACTTAAATGGGACATTATCCTCAATATTTGAAAATAAATGAAAACATAAATAGGAAGAGGAATAAGAACACTCCTTTAGATTAAGGTAATCCAAGAAATCCTTGGTGAAAAAGGCATTCAAAGAAAAAGAAACTACAAACCATTCGGAAAAGAGAAAAAACACAAAACTTTAAAAAAAAGATTGAGTTGCCTCCTAACAAGTACTTGTTTTAGGTCTTTAGCTTGATCGCCATTTTTGTGTATCATCTAGTGTCAAATAAAAATTTAAACCCTACAAGAAACATGCATAAAGCCATCGATGAGCCCAAAATAGCTTTCTTTAAAATGGGTTCATAAGCAGTAGGATGTTGCAAAGTGTCAGAGATGTGAAACCACATCGCTTCTCCTTTAAATTCCAAGGTGCACTCCCTAATATGGGCATCACTCTTCATCTAAGATGGTCTCCTCAATAGAGTAGGAAATGGTTTTTGAGACTCATCATCCTGCACTTCACCTTCCTACTTCAGCTTTCTTGGCAATAACTTTTTCAAAATGTGGTATCTTGCTACTCTTGTTCTCTCTTTTTCTTCTATTTTTCTCTTCTTCTGCTTATTCTTTCTTCTTCAAACTACTAGGAAAAGGAATCAAAGTTGGTTAGTAATAACAAAAGATATATTACTGACCTTAGGAGGTTTTTCATCCTCCTTCTTTTGTCTAACTGGCTCCTCTTGCTTTCCTTGCTTTTCTTGCTCTTCCTCCATCTCTTTTAAGTTCTCTAGCTTTTCCTTACTCCTTGATGAAAAAACACTCACCTCCTCCTTAGTGTCTCTCTTCGATTAGCTAGAAAGACTCGTAGAAATTTGGACTTCTACTGTTACTAACAAATCTACTAATTGACTTACTTGATATTCCAAGTTCTTCATGCTACTCCTTATTTCTTGGTAGAATTCAAAAGTTTTCATAGAAAAACTATCTATTATCTCCTCTTATGACTTCTCTCCAACTTATGGTGGTGACGGTAGAGGTGGAGGCATAGGTTGTAAATGTGATTGACTTTGGTAACATCTTGGAGGAGAACTGAATGTTTATTGATGATTTATTATTGGTGGTTCTAAATCGAAATCAAATCCTTGCTGGGTGCTCCTCTATCAACAATTAAGATAATCCTCCCACCCTAAATTAGAAGTATATGCGTAAGGATCATACCATCTTTGCTAGCCATGGAAACTACCAAACATATAGAACCTCATCTTAAAATGTAAAAAAATGAATTAGAAGGAAAATCTAAAAAAGAGCTACCATAACATAGCTTAGCTTATTGTTCATCCATAACTGTTGACTCGATCAAGGATGTGAGGTTTGATACTTGTCTCTCTAACCTCGAGATAGCATAATCAACCATTGTCGCCTAAATCTTCTCTAGAATGGATTGTGAAACAAAAACAAACAGAAAATGAGGTGACCAAGATTAACAAATATAAAAATAAAAATAACACAAGAAATAATCAAACACTACATTTCCCTGATAAAGGTGCCAAAATTTTGGCGAGTCTGTTATGGACTACCAAGTAAGAAAATACCTAACTTAATCTCCTAACTATGTAGAAGGCAAGTTAGGGTCAATCTCATAGAGAACTTATAATGTTTTCAACAGTTCCTAATATTGCATAAAAGAAAAAGAAAATAAATTGTTGAACCTAGGGATTTTCCACCTTATTTTGGCAATAACAAAACAAACTCTATTACTAATACTTGTGGCTTAGGTGTGTTGAAAGATAAGTATGAACAAAGTTCAAGTTTGATCGCTCAAAGAGTCTCAAAGAGGAAAATAGAATTTTATGAAGACCTAAAGCTTGAAGAAGCATATTAGTTTAAAATGGGTTTGCTTATGTTCTTTTTAGTGTAAACTGTACTTAATTTTATTTTGTTTATTTAAGAGGCTTATACTTGCTCATTTATGCATACATAACTGAGCAAATTCATATAGGTGCATAATCAAGAGTTTTTATGTGTTTGATATGATTGAATGTCAATAATTCTCTTGATAAATGATTTTGTAAGTCCTATGGCACCCAAGAGGGGGGGTGAATTGGGTATTAAAACTTTTTACAAACTCAAAACTATCAACT
>JAOXYD010000009.1:2196864-2209657 GCA_028565735.1 Pinacopodium congolense | reverse complement strand
ATGAAAATCATATCAATTTGACCCCTATCATTGTCCAAGAAGTATAATAACCCTTAAATTTGAAGAATAATGGCACCATTAAAAACAAATATTAATACACTCTCTTCAATTTAATGTACAATGGTAGTATGGACAATCTTTAACAGTGCCATTATAAGGTATCGTTTACATTCTAACTTTGATTGTTAATATAATGGTGGTTCCTTAGAGAACAATAACGTCATTCTCTAATGACATTGGCTCTTTATCTTCATCTAGGACTTACATCAATGATATTGATAATGACCCATGTTGATCTTCTAAAAAATATGCAAACATAGCCAAATATGCACTAAACTCTGAACTTACATTTGAATAATAAATACACATAAATAGGGTAATTTCATATCAAGATAAGGGTGAAAACATATAAAATCATAATCTAAAATCCATATAATTCACCCTTATTAGATACTAAAAGATTAAAATATGTTATGATTGATTTTATACTTAATATTTAGATATAAATAAACTTTTAAAACCTAAAGGGGATGAATTTTCCCATGTATTTTTTTAAACTAAAAATTTCCTTTCTTTATGTAATTTGTGTAATATATTTATTGCATTATGTTCTAAGTTTTAAATTTGAAACAATTACATCTATACCACTGCACAACTCTAAGCAAGCGTACCTATCATTTAGTATAGTATATAAGTGAGCCGAGGATCATTCCCATAAGAAATCTTAGTAAGTACTAGTTTAAATGCCATGTTATTAGCTAACCTAACAATCTAATGACTTTGTATTAAATATTAGATAACTAATCGCAACTAACAATCACCAATTAAAGGAATTGATCTAAGGAATTAAAGAACAAGCTTGATCCAAAGGAATTAGTGTTTAGTAAGCATGGTTTCAAATCCTTAATGTATTAAGACAATTTATGAATTCAATTTAACCACCTATACAATAAAATCTAATTATACAAATAACAACTATATATAATTTTCTTTTTCAATAATTGTATTAAATTAAACATAGAGTGTCATTCCCATATAAGCATAATATGAAAGTATTCTTAACTAAATAAAAAAACCAATAAGTTTAAAAGAACAATGAATAAAACTAAAAGAAACCAAAGTAGAGATAAATAATGCTCATAATATGGGAACTTCCTCTGCCATAATTTTTACTCCTAATCCAACAAATTAAGCTCCTTTTTTTTTTTTGCCTTAAAGCTCCTCTTTAATGAATTTCCTAGCCTTTAACCCTTAATTATTAAAACTTTGATGTATGATTGAAAGAATGAAGGTAGCTACTAAAGAATGGAAACAAGAGAGTGTCCCCTTTAAATGTGAAATTTCCATTTTTATCCTTCTTCTCTACCTAGGTTGAGAAACCCTTAATAAGGTACGTTTGTTAAAGGAGTAGTTGATTATGTTCAAAATTCTTTCTTCCATCCACCATTCAGGGACCACAACAATACTCATTAATAAGCACAATGATGTCATTGTTCTAAATTATTATGCTATTAAATTTTTCAAAAACCACAATGACATCATTTATGAGAATAACAAAGTTGTTATGATGAAACATTAAACTTTGATCTTCAATACCATAACAGTGTCTCCTTCTTAACTATAACAACATCATTTTCCCTTGCTATTTTCCTTCTGGAAAATGCCAAAATTACTCCTTTTTCTAATATCGATCCCTTTAATGCTAAAAATGCCTAAACTTCATAAAAATATCCTGTTAGGAATCTAATTGATCAAATAATAGTTAAATTTATCAATAAACACACCAATAAGCATGCTTATTTTACATATTATTAAATTTATTTAATTTAAATGTTTGCATGTAATTCATCATTCAACTTTTAAATAGAAAATAATTATAGGAAAATTGTCAATCCTATCAAACATAACCATTAAAAGTTCTTCATTAATCATTCAATAAAAATGGATCATCAAGATGTTATATAATCAACTACTCATACTAATGTGCAAGTAACTTTAATCTACTTTATGCCTTCTTCAAACTTCAACTTAATTCATAAAACTTAGGTTTATGCATAAAATGAATATACCAAATAACATGTTTCAACTTTCAAGCACATTCGCATCTTTTTTTTTATTATTAATCATAGGATTTAATTGTGAGCTTAATGAGTTAGCTAAGAATACACCTAGTCTTTCTATATGAAGATAGGCACCTTATCATGAATAACCGTAGTTACTCAACTAAATCACTATCACCATCGTCAACTAACTACTATCATTACTCTTTAACTTCTTTTTTTTTATGAAGCCAACGAAGTGAATTTATCTTGATTACTTATTAACACTTTTTTTTCAAAGTTTTAGATGAAAATCACGTCTAAAAGAAACCATAAGTACTCATATATATGCATCTTACATGTATAATATTATCATGTTCATCTTGTATTGATTTTCCATAGTCATGAAACATATTAAACTACCTATTCTTCAGCACTCATAATTAAATCACATAAACATTTCAATTTACCAATATAATTAAACTCATAATGAATAATTTCAATGATATGTTTTCAAGGAAAATAAATTTCTATAAATTATTATCCATTGAAATAAAAATGATGAAATTGATAAGCTTAGGACGATATATCCATTTTCCATAAACCCTCCTCCACACATAACATTGTCCTCAATGTTCAAAATTATAGTTAAAAACAAGAGTAAAAGGGATATGAAGGTAACAAAACTTCCTTAAATTTAAAGTATTGATGAAGAAACACTTACTGAATACAAAATTTAATACTATCCATTAAGTTCTTGTATGGAATATAACTAAAATTTATGGAAACTTAAAATATAGAGAAAGAAGGCAACAACATCATAGGCAAAAGTAAACATAAATTAAACATAAAAGCAAAAACAAAATATAACAACTCCTAAATGTGTAAACTAGTTTTAAGGAGGATTAAAGATAGGCTTAGAAGATCGCAAAAAATCTTAAAGCTATGTGAACTACTATTAGACTTACTCAGGCTACTATTGCATCTAGTGATGTATATCAAGCAGCAATGCATGTATGGTAGCCAAGTATCTTAAAAGACGAAGGGGAAGAAGTTGTTGGAGGTGGGGTTATAGATGATCTTGGAGTAGTTGAAATGGAGGCATCATGCTATAAAGGCTTAGATGTCACCTTAGTATAGTCTTATGATGTATTGCAATTGCTACCTAGACAAGGTTTTCCACCGATCTTATGCTCTTGCATACTTACATGCTCTGAGTGAGGCAAATGTGTTGGTGTTAGAGGAAAGGATAGGAGACTTTTAACTCTAAATTTGACTCCCCGGTCAATCAATATCCTCAAAATCAAGTATAAGAAGCAGAGCACCTTGTTCCTGTGGTTGTATGGCTCCATATTTCTCATATACGTGATGTTAAATCTAGCTAATAGAATCCTCTCTATTGATCCTTGCCTATGTGGCATGTAGGGCAATAAATAGGAATAACTGAAGTGTACCTCATTGATCACACTAGCTCAAGGCTGGACATTAGCTGATAAAAGAGTAATTATGATTCACTCTTGAGTTCTCAAGTGCGAAATAGGATATGCACGACCACTGTGGCTACTCAAAAGATCTAATGCATCATGGGTTTAATATAGATTGAAATCAAGGCTTGACACCACTTATCAATCATTGAAGCTGTGTCTCTTTAAAGCTCATACACCATGCCATCATTTGGTATCCTTAACATGCTAGTTGAATAATGTAAAGTCAAATAAATTAGGGTGCCTCGCATGGTGGTCTTCACCTTTATCCTTCACATTGGTGAAGGGATTTTGAGCAAGGCCTAGAAAATATAGTCCATCCAAATGCAATATCTAGCTCCACCCAAGTGTCTAAAATGCCACCCTAATGTGAAATTCAGCCTTTACCTTTAGAGTAACAATTCTCTCAATGATGAACTGGTTGTTTTAATAAGCCTCGAATTGATTCAAATTGTCTATTAAGATGAACAAAACATATCATAAGTAGGTTTATTGCATGATGATGAAGTGCCAAGCATAATTTACTTCTACAATGTTTGAAAATACCTTCTTGTTATACACCTAAAAATAACAAAAAAAATATTTAAGTATGAATGTTGAATAGAATGAAACACAAAAATTACATCAATATTAAAATAAAAACATAAATAACAATGAAAATAACAATGTGTTTTAAATAATAACTCTCTGTTCTCCTAGTATCAGTAGAGAATTCCCCAAAACGGTGCAGAAAACTTGATGTCGTGCATTTTAAGTTTTAAATATAAACCAACTACTTCTACACTATCGCACAACTCTAGGTAAGTATACCTATCATTTATTATAGTACATTGGTGAGTTGAGCGTCGTTCACATGAGGAATCCCGACAAGTACTAATCTAAACACCAAGCTATTAGTTAACTTAACGATTTAATGATTTTGAATCAAGTGTTAAAATAACTAAACTAAAATAACAATAACGAATCAAAGGAATTGATCTAAGAATTAAAGAACAAGCTTAATCTAAAGGAATTTTTCTTTAGCAAGTATAATTTCAAATTCTTACTATATTAAGACAATCTTTTAATTCAATTCAACCACCTACTACCACAAAAACTAATTTTAGAAATGGAAACTATAAATTATTTGCTTTTTCAATAATTGCATCGAATTAAACATAGAGTTCCATTCCTCTATAAAAGTAATATGAAAATATTATTAACTGAAAAACAAAAACTAAGAAGTTTAAAGGAACAATGAATAAAACTAGAAGAAATCAAATTAGAGATAAAGAATGCTCATAATATGGTAACTTCCCCTTCCAGACTTTTTACTCCTAATCTAATAATCCAAACTCATTTTATGGCCTTAAAACTCCTCTCAAATAGATCTACTTACCTCTAATCCTTAATTTTCAAAAACTTGATACGCAATTAAAAGGTTAAAGGTGGCTACCAAAGATTGGAAAGAAGCAAAATGCCCCCTTTTGCTGTAAAATTTCCCTTTTATATCCCCCTTCCCTGCCTAGCATTGACAATTCCTTAATAAGGCAAGTTTTGTTAAAGGAGTAGTTGATTAGGTTCAAAACTCTTTCTTCCCGCCACTATTAAGGGACAACATTGCACTCATCAATAAACATAATGATGCTATTGTTTCAAACGATTATGCAACTAACTTTCTTTGAAACCCTAATGAAAGCATCAATGAGAATAACAATACTATTGTGATGAAATGCTATGCTTCAACTTTCAAGTTAACACCACAATAGTGGCTCTCCTTCTTGACTAGAATGGTATCATTGTCTTCCATCATTTTACTTTTACAAAATAACTCTAAAATTGGCTTTTTGGTGATCTTAACCCCTTTAATACTATAACTACCTAAACTTCACAAAAATAACTTATTAAGAGTCTAATTGATTAGATAATCAGTAAAATTTATCAATAAACACACTAATAAAAATGCTATTTTTACACATTATCAATGTTGAATCAATAGAACAATATAACTTTAATTAAAATAAACTTAAAAAATAAAAAGATAGAGAAGAGAAAGACAAACTTAATTTTATAGTGGTTTGGTGCATAACTCATAGTTACGTCTACTTTCTATTCACTTGTTAGAAATTTCATTAACTTATTCTTCTTTATGGGTGAAGACCAATCATTGTACAAGAATACTCAATCTTTACAATTTAAAAATAACTTTTATAACTTGTTTAGACAAGGCTCTTATCAATTTCAAAATGCATGCATACAAGGTACTTTAAGAACACTCACAAAACACTCAAATAGAACTCTTTGACTCACAATAATTCATTTCTTACTCAGTTGATGTATAACACATCATTTGTATACATTAAAAATCATTTAACACTCAAAATATCATTTAAAACTAACCATTGTTCATTAGATTTTGTGCTCATTGACCAATCATTTAATCCTATTAGTCGACCAATCTCTTAGGTAACCACCTACTAGTCAATCAATACCTTACCACTAGTCAATTAGTCTCTCTAAAAAATGGTTTTTCAATCTTTTAGCACTTCCTCATACATTCAAACTATTATTTTGTACAAATCTTAACAGGCACGCACTTTAAGTTAGTTTCCTAAAATATTTTAATATATCAAGAGGATCATTTAAAGACTTACTCATACATTACCTATTAATTATGCAACTTATGTACAAAAACTCTAAACATGAATGTACATGTATCATTTTGAGCTCTTAAATATTTTAGGAAGATTAAGATAAGACTTATAATAAAAATTGCAAGTTGTAACCTATTTAAAAACACTATCTTGATCTTTGATCCATGTAACCTATTTAAAAATACTATCTTGATCTTTGAGCCTTCACTTTAACAGTTCGGATTTTATGCATTACCACTTCAGCTCTAATGACTCTAAATTGTATCTTTCATCAACTTTTCCCAATCCTATCTTTTCAGTACACTAAAATAACAAAACTATTAATAGTAAAGTTGTTTTTTCATCATCAAATCATAGGTGAAACTTCTCTTAGTTAAACAGTATTCTCCACATATATGCACTTTAAAAAATGAATTAGACCAAAAATTTGTAAAACATTAAACTTTTTGATAATAATTAAGGCATAATACAAAAGTGAAAATAGTATGCATTTATGATAAGTGTGTTTTCAATGTTTTCAAATACATTTATGTATTTTAATAGTTCTTATAATTATTCACGTGCATGCAGTAAGAAGTATAGGCTCTTTTATTTCAATTAAATAGTAAAATAGATAAAAACATGAAGTATAAAATTTAGAAATATTTATTAAACATATATATTATGCTAACTTAACAAATTTAATCATCCAACCTGTAATCATTTTTTATCAATCCAATTACATAAAATTTCTATTTAATATATTTTCTTATTTATATTTGTAATATATATCAGATAAATTATGGATAATTAAAAAACAATTATTATTTATTATGTATAAATAGTTTTAATTCCCTTTTCTTGTCTTTTTCAATCTTTCATCTTAAATAATTAGCTTCCTTCATTTTCTTCATTTTGAATATATAATGCCTATTTTTATAGAAACCTTACTCATGAATTTTTATAAAATAGTCATATATGTACATATATTTATATATGTAATGATTGAATTGCGTACCTTGATGAATATATATTTAAACACAAGCATGCATCTCATAAAATTCTAGGCTAGAATTCTGACTTTTTGACTAGTGGGAGCTTTAGAGTTCTTATTTTAAAGGCTTAAAGTTTCATTATGTGAATAATTTAGTGTTATATTATGTATTAGCTAAAATCTTATCTCCTTTTTAATCAATTTTTAGTTTAATTTCTCTATGAAAATTAACCAATTAGCAATTAATACCTCATTTAAAAATTTCTATAAAGTGAGAATTTCTATTAATAAAATAAATTTTTTTAAAGATAATAATTTACAAGTAGTCTTTTGTGTGTGTATGTGTGTGTATACATATAATATTAGTAAATAAATAGGGTATAAAGGTCATGTAGTTCTACTTGTTTTAAAAGAACTTGTAATATAAATGGATAAAGGTCATTATGTTTCATTTATCATTACTTAAAAAAAACAAGATGTTTTACCTATGTTTGAATACCAAAATTTCTAAATAACTCATCTACACCAAATTCCATCAATATAAGTTCTATTGACACTCAAATCATATTTAACTTTAATTGATTAACACAAATGAAGAAGGATTGGATATTTTATTTATTAATTTTGGTAAATAAAGATAAAAAATTATATAAAAACATATAAACATGAACTTAATCTTAAGACCATTGCTCCTTTTCTTTCTTTGAGGTTGTTGGTCTTGTCTTTTCGTTTATTATTATGCTTGGAACTTATTATTAATATAATTTAATTAATCTAAATGTCAATTTCACCAAAATTTGTGTACATTTAAAATAATCTCTATTTTAAAAACTATAGCATTTTACCAAAATTTGTCATATATCAAATCTTAGTGAATGTATATAGATAAATTATCCTTCATTTCTCTTAACTAAAACTTGTAAAAGTTAGGGCTAGTTTCACCTTAAGTTTTCAAATTTTAGACACACACACACACACACACACACACACACACACATCTATAATCAAATAATAGTTAATGAACATAAATTTAAAAATAAGATATATTAAGAATTTTTTAATATTTATGAATTTCATTTTCATATCTAGTAAATATATGCATTAATTTAACATAAATCTTTCCTTATATATTCAAAACATTAATTTAACATAAATCTTTCCTTATATATTCAAAATTATTCTTTAATAATAAATTGTCTATTATGATTCTCCATCTAGTCTTATAGCTTCTTTTAATTTTGTCATAACCAGTATGGCTTACTGTGAAATTATTAGCTTTCTTATCCATTGTTAGATTCCTTCCTTTGCCTCCTTTACCTTGCAGGAAGTACCTTACTAAAAGACTTTGATACACACACTTTCCTACTGACACCAGAAACTACAATATCAGCAAAATCTAAAATCACAGATACATTCTCTTATTTCTTAAGAACTTTGACGTCAACAATTTTTTTTTTTTTTTGCGTTTAACTAACTTGTTAGCTCTTTCTCACTTCTAATTGTACTAGCCTTATATTACTCACTTAGATTCACTTCTTTAATGTTACGTAGACTCATTTGATCTTATTCTACATGTAATTCAATCAACTACCCAATTTGTGTCACCAAGTATAGATAGAAGCTTCTTACTTGCTTTGAGATAATTCAATGTCTTGGAACTAAGTTCAAACTTAGATATTAATTCAATTATTTGTCCTTTCTAGCTTAACTTCTCTTCTTACTACTAATAATAATTCAATAGAGTTGGCTTAGGGTAAGCTTGGTTACTTTTGAAGAAAATGGGATGATCAATCCACTCTAAATTATAAACATTACTCCAATGATTATTGTAAGCCATCAAATCCTCTCGTCAATAATCAACTGAAACTACTTTGTCATCACGCTAGTAATCATGGCAATGGTAATCTTGTGCATTTATATTGTTGACTATTTTTTATCTCAAAGAAATAACTAATTGTATAAACAGAAACCTAAATAAAAACAAAGTCAATTAAAAACATAAAATAAGATTAAATAGAGATATAAGTTTGAAGTAATTAACATCTATATATTCCTAATATAACTAGGATAGATCCCCAACAATAGCACCAAAAACTTGTTAGTTAGTTTCTTATCCTAAGACCTAATGCAAGTGCATCCCCCCAATAAGTAACATAAATCAATGAATCTAAGTATCGTCCCTATAGGGAACTGATTAAAACTACAAGGTCACTTAATGTTTAATTATCTAAACAATTCCAAATAACTAAATTATAAAAAATTCAAATAAAGCATGTAAACAATGTTCAATCTAATACCAAGCTAATGAATTAAGAACTCTTTCAATAACCAAATATAGTTAAGGATTCAAATTTCACTGAATTAATCAAACTAATTAAATTTAATGTTAGATAGATTTAGATTATTCTTAACTTAAACAAGATACTGTTTTAAACTTAACATATTTATTGGGTCCATAAACAAATTAGAATAAAAGGAATAAAATTTAGAAAATTTAAACTTAAGGTTTTTAGATCTATCAACCTTCACAAAAGATTTTAGAATTTAGTCCACTTTTAAAGTCAATTATATTACCTAATTAACTTTCCAATAACTAAAAGATAATGATCATGGATCCTTTAATTATCTAACAATGTAATTTAGATAATCAGACTAAGAAAGATGAATCCATTAATTATATAAAATTATACCAATAATGCAATCGTAACCTATTCATTTTCCTAATACTAGATAAAATAATTTAAGCACACATAATTAACATTGAAACAAAAAATATAATAGAAAAAATATATCCATTGAAGAAATTAAAATAAAGATTCAATAAAAAAAAGAGAAAAGCAAGAGTGAAAGATACAACCAAATATCAATATCCCCATTACAAATCCAGCTCTTCTGTCCACCCTAAATTCTTTGAGAACTATAAATCACTAACTTCTTCACTTATTTTCCTCTACTCTCTTCTCTTCCTTTTTCATGTTACCTCCTCTCTTCTTTATAACTTTAAGAGAGAAGCATATTTTCAGTTCTCCAACTTTAATCAATTTCCTAATTCAGTCATTCATCTTAAAATTTTCCTATTTGAGTACTCCACTTTTACGATTTTTCCTAAATCAGTCCTTCCGTCAGTTAAAATTGACGAAATGTTGATAACCAAAATGACGTCATTTTTGACTTTGTACAACACACATAAGTACAGAATACAAGCCTCTATTAACTATATTTTTACAACTCCTTGTGCATTGCAGCATGTTTTCCCCCTATTAACAATCCTATTGCCATCTCAAATAGATCAAAGCCTAAATGCTACGATTTTGGAAGAGAAGAAAGCAGAGCTAGAGATACTAAAGGATGAAGAAAAAGGGTCACAGACAAGGAACTAGACAGATATACAACAACGGAGCTATGGAGATGATAAAATTTTTTCGCAATTAACTCTTCATTGTTGGAATTAAGATTCACATTCTTTGAGAATGCTTCCACAAGTTTTGAAGTTGGTCTTATCACAATACAGTTATGCATAAATGAAAAACAAAATTAGCAAAACTTGAGATCTTGTACAGATAACTAAGCATAAGCTCACGGTGGAGCTAATATCATTTCTTATTATTAATATAATTTTACATAAGAAAGTTTATCAATTTGAGAACAGAGACTATATGTCTCTTTCGATCAAATTGATTAACTGCAAGAACAATATTATATAATGACTTAGATGCCAATTAGTTAAACATCCAGGGGATTGACAACCAAATCCATGACAACACTATTGAGAACATTCTTGGAAAATGTGAAGCCACCTTCTTTTTCGTAGACAATTTCCAGCACGCGAACATGGTTTATAATATCGTCCAGAAGAGGCAATGGAATGTCCTTGGTACTTGGTTTCAGCATCTCCTCATTCATGTCTCTCCATAGACACATGCTTTTGTTTTCCAAAAAATCGATTGCCTCTTTCTCCGACACCCCGTGTTCGTTCATATAGCATTCCACTGTTGACGCAACGTCTCCTCTTTTTTGCTCAAACTGCACGTAATAAATATCATTTTAATGAAAAATTAAATTAAAAAAAATACGTGACTGAATTTGAAGAATATATGAAACCTCATGAGTCCTAATGTCATCTCGAATCCTGCAGATACAAGATGCAGTATGAAGAATTTTAGGCAATGAGAGGAGCCAATCCAAGACTTGCTTAGTGGCCATTTCACCAAGTCCACATGCTGAAACAGTCAGTCCCATGGGATATGCACTGCTCATTAACCCAACTGACAGATATTCATCCAATTTTGGCACGTAGCCATCGTTGAACCATTTTGCTTCATCATTGTATGCTTTTGCTAATTGCGCAACCTTTAAATGGATATCATAGGCGATTAGTATTTGGTCGGTATATATAATTTAGAATTAATACACTTAATTAAAAAAGCAAATTAATTTGATTTACCGCCACTTTTGCGGTAGCCACAAAGTGAGCACTTTGTTCCTTGCTGGTTTCTTGCGCAACTTCATCATAAAAGTCCAGCACTGATTGAACAATAATGTGCATGTAGTGTGGGAGTTCACCACCCATGCTACTGTCAGATCTGTTAAAAATCCATGTTCACATGGGAAATCAGATTAACAAATTAACACTTTCCATTTTTATTGAACACTTAACTGACTGCACTCTAAAATCACATGGATATATATCATCAATTAACGAACCTCTCAAATGCCTTAGTGAAGATCTCAAGTTCGTCAATCGTTCCATGCACATCGTATGAGTCATCAACATATACAATGATGGCATAGATCTTAGTCATATATTTTCTAGCAAGTGCGTGTTGGGGTTCAGGAAGTGATCCTATTGCCCAGAAGAAGCATTCGATCAGTCTATCTCGACCAAAAGATAGTCTTGATGGTAAGTCTAGGTCTATCCACCACCTATTGCAATAGAATTAATCACAAATTATCAACCAAGATTTAAGTATTTATTGTCAATATCATTAAACGAATCTTTATCCAAAATACATGTTTTAAATTATACATACCTTGTCAAAACGTATAGCTCTTCTTGAAATAACTTCTGCATAATATTGAAATTTAACTTCCCCATTTTCAATATGCTGTCAATGCGTCCTTCTTCCTTCTCGTAAATGAGTACGTAATCCAATGCCTCTCTGCATGGTACAGCTCTATGCACCGGCCACCTTAAGGCATGACTCACTAAATCAAAAAGTGGAGAGTTCAATCTATTCACAATGGATTTAAGATAGGGTTTGGTGAATTGAAGAGCTTCAATGAGTATCTTCTCTCCATTGAATCCAATATAAGAAGCTTCGTACAGATTTAACATGCCTCGTACATCGTTCTTAAGATTCTCTTTAAATTTACCTTCTCCATCCATGAACTTTTGAAATACATCTGTATAAAAGATGTGAACAAATAAATCACTGGCATTCAAACTAAAGTTAAGCACTGGATTGTATTTATTTGCATAAAAACATCATATTAATTACCAGTTGACACAATATAACGGTTGTGTCTCAAAAGTCGAAATCCAAGGGCTACACTGCAAAGGTCGTCATCATTGGAAGATTTATGGTAAGTATTGTAGATGTGGTCCAAAACTTGAGCGATTTCACCTCGAAAATGATAAGAAAGGTTTAAGCGCTGGATAGCATC
>JAOXYD010000009.1:2156450-2167447 GCA_028565735.1 Pinacopodium congolense | reverse complement strand
TAGGCATAAACATGTTAGAATTCACATCATAAACATTTTAAACTTTTCTTACCCTTGAATGAATCAATTGAGTGCATATGCTATCTTTGTAATAAGTACAAAATCATAATTCATGTGTGTATGCTAATGATATGCATGTGAATGAAATGAAAATTCATAAATTTCCAATAACAAACTAAAGCTTTTACCCTTAATATAGAAAACGGACTATTACATTTAGCCTGTGAAAAGGGATTATAATTAATTCGTACTTTCTTGTTGAATTTCCAATAAGAACAAAATCTCAACAGTGGTGTTGGGGACTGAATTAGGAGCAAGTGAATAGCTCCGAATCAGAATAAATCACTGTGTACCTCTTTCTTTCTCTATTCTTTTATTTTTCTGCAATTGTATTATTATATTTTATCTGATTTGGTAAAATTGCTTAAACTTCCACATTCATAATTTAATAGATTTATATAAGAATTTCTAAACTTTAATTCACCCCCTTAGTGCCATAACAAACCCAACACTTGATATATGATTTTTAGTCTTTGCCTTTTTATAATCCATAATTTAAATTTTCTTTTTAAATTTAAAATTTTTCTTTTTAAATTATGTTGAAAAATCATGATTTTTTTTGTAGTATAATATTGATTAAATTGATTATTAAGTTTATAAAAGTCTTGTTTAATTTCTTGCAATAAAACTTTTTGTTGTTCTTTTCTTTCAAGAATATATTTCAAATTTTCTTGAGACATTTGTCTGCTAACACGATCTAAATATTTTTCTTGAAGATGTCTTATATGTCGAGCTATTATAGCAAGACTCTTTTCATCTTCAGGTATATGTTTATATAAGATTCTTCATTGAAAACAATTAAGAATATTCAATTTTTGTGTGGAAGAAATAAAGTTCTATTTAAAAGTTAATTTGATAATTCTTCTATGATCTATTTTGTAATAAATGTTCTTATTGAAATGTTCCTGTAATTCAAGATGAGCTGCAACTTTATAGTGTTGATAACAATGATATAATTCCTCTGCTTTATATAATCGTTCTATATTTTTTATACTATCTTCAGACTCTTGTCTACTGTGGCTTTGAGAATTAAATATGTTGTAAAAATAATTTCTTTCCTCATTATACTCTTTTGCTAAATCTTCAAAATTGTAAATTTTATGTATATTTGATTATAGATAGAATAATTGATTATCATTATTATTAACTAGAAGTTGGTAAATGAAATTGATCATGATCAGAAAAGTTGCCGTATAGTGTTTTTAATATTTGTCTATTATTGGATGAAAGTTGTAACTGATGAATAAGAATATGTATATTTTGTAAGTTTGTAAAGATAGGATTAGATCTCGGTTGATAATAACAATATGCATGCATTTGAGTTGTCGAGAATTAATAAGTTGTCAATATTTTTCAAAGGATCTAATATGTCTAAATAAATCGATGCATATAGCACAATAAGACACTAGATGAAATAAATAAATGAGTGTTTTTGAACTTCACCTAAATGATTTTTTAACTTCGTGTTATCCTAACAGTCTTTCTTAGCACACACGGATTTGAGAGAAGATTTAGGAGATTTTCAAAAACAAACTTTACTTATTTCCCCTCATAAGAGAGAATGCGTACAATATATAGGTGTATTGAAGAGAGAGAGAGAGAGAGAGAGAGAGAGAGAGAGTTCATGGTGATAGTTTTTGACAATGTTGGAGAAGGAGGAGAAGAGAAAAAGTTTAGATCAAAGGCACAATAGAGAAAATCTAGAGGAAAATAATGTTGTGACAATAGAGGAAGTAATTGAACTTATTAACAAGGTTATCTAACCACAAAGTCTTTATAATAGTGAGGTTATAGTCGAAGGTGGTGGTTGTTCTTTCAACGATAGCATATGATAGGATTAATAGGGGGTGGAGAACAGAGGGAGAGAGAGAGAGAGAGAGAGAATATTTGCAGTAATGATTTCTAGTAATATTACAAAGGAACCAACTATACAGTTAGCCTCTCATAGTTAACTATGACTAATACCTTAATAATAATAATAATATTATTATTAATATTGTATATACATGATCCATGGGTCATTGGATGCTATGACTCGCCTATTATATAATTGTTTTTTATTAAAAAAAGAGAAAAAAAGAGTTTGAATGAAAGGAGAATAATACTTTAATTTTCAAATATGCTTTTATATTAATTTATTAAAAGAGAAAATTAGATGACTATTTATTGATAGTCATTCATAACTATCTATACATAAAATAAGAGGTATTTTAATTAAAATATGAAAATATTCTTTTATTTTATAAGAAAGATGGTTAAGCATAATTATAAGTCATTATCATATAATTAAAATATTAATATAATTAATAAAGAGGACACGTAAGTAGCGGAGTAGTCGAGTTCATTAGTTTATAATTTAACAATTTTGGGTAATGAAATAATATAATTGGTAAACTCGCGTTATTTAATAGAATGGAAGACTTTTTGTCCATTTTGACTTTTCAATAAAGATCATCTTTCTATATTGTTATCTTTATATTTCTTGGCAAAGAAATAAAGTCGTATTTAATTTCTTTTAAAAAGGTACGAATTTGCTCTACATGCATTGATCCAAACATTACTAATATAAGTACGATTTATTTTGTTAAGTCCAATTTCAGTGTCACTTACAACGTGATCTTCTCTCTCTTCTCTCTCTCTCTCTCTGTTATTTTACTCCGAGAAATCAAATCCCCCTCTGAAAGTTAAAACTCTCCCACTTCTTTCTTCCCCTGCCTGGCTTGTCTTTCCTTGCCCTCTAAGCTGAAATAACTGCTACTCTGTTTCATGTTTCCAACTCTTGACCTTTGACTTTTCCAACTCCCGTTCCTAACTCTTAAGTTCAGAGCCAGCCTAAATGCATAACACCAACATCACACCGTCGCCGCCGTCGGAACAACCGCCACAGACACTCCTCGACCTAATCACGGGCGTCCTCTCACTCGTCCTCTTCTCGTCCCTCAACGTTCAGTCTTTTACCGGACGGTGGCAAGTGATCCGCGCCAAACTCATATCTCTCCAGTCATCGCTCTCTTCGCTCACCCACACTCCTCATTGGTCCCAAAACCCGCTCCTCCATACTCTTCTCCCTTCTCTTCTCTCCACTCTCCAACGCCTCCACTCTCTCTCACACCAATCCTCTCCCTCCTCTTTCAATGGGGGCAAGCTCCTCTTTCAGAGCGACCTTGACATGGCCTCCTCTTCCCTCTCCAGTCACCTCCATGACCTCGATTTGCTACTCCGATCTGGAGTCCTCCACCAATCCAATGCCATCGTTCTCTCGCAGCCTGGCCCTGGTTCCGAGAAGGAGGACTTGATCTTCTTCGTTCGGGATCTTTTCACTAGGCTACAAATTGGGGGAGTGGAGTTTAAGAGGAAAGCCATGGAGTCTCTTCTTCAGATACTAAACGACAACGAGAAATCGGCGAGCGTTGTCGCTAAAGAGGGGAACGTTGGGTATTTGATCGGGTTATTTGATTTTAACAACGCCCAGGGTTTGATTCGAGAGCATGCGGTTTTGACTGTATCGATACTGGCTTCCGCTAGCGATGAATCCAGGAAGGTTGTGTTTGAAGAGGGAGGTTTAGGGGCTTTGTTGAGAGTTCTAGATACTGGGTCTATACCCTTGAAAGAGAATGCGGCGATTGCTATTGAAGCAATAACTAGTGATCCTGAAAACGGTTGGGCGATTTCGGCCTACGGCGGCGTTTCTGTGTTGATTGAAGCGTGCCGATCCGGTTCACAAGCTACCAAGACACATGCTGTTGGGGCTCTTAGGAACGTTGCCTCTGTGGACGACATCACAATGGCTTTAGCAGAGGAAGAAGCCATACCTGTTCTGCTCAATCTATCGGTTTCAGGCTCAAACGCCGCACAAGAAAAAGCAGCCAGTTGCATCCAAATACTTGCATCCTCTGGCGAGTGTTTTCGGACATTGATATTACAAGAAAAAGGTTTGAAGAGGTTAATGGAATTGATTCATGATTCGTCAAGTGCGGATACAATAGAACACGTATTGCGAGCACTCAGCTCACTTGCAGTCTCAGATTCAACATCTCGGATCTTATCATCATCAACTCAATTCATCATTAACCTGGGAGAATTTATCAAACACGGAAATTTAACCTTGCAACACAATTCTGCGTCCCTTCTCGTTAATTTGTCAATAAGCGACGGGAACAAGCGAGCAATTGCGAGTTGCATGAGCTCATTGATGAAGCTAATGGAGTCGCCAAAGCCGGTGGGTCTACAGGAAGCGTCTGCGTTTGCGTTGGTGTCCTTGTTGACCGTTCGATCAAATAGAAAGGAATTGATCAGAGATGAAAAAAGCGTGATGAAATTGGTGTTGATGTTGGATCCCAAGTACGAGCTCGTCGCCAAGAAGTTGCCGGTGATGGTGGTGGTGGCGTTGTTGACTGGAGGGAGCAACGGGTGTAGGAAGAGACTTTTGGCTGCCGGAGCTTACCACCCTTTGCAACGATTGACAGAGATGGAGGTCACAGGAGCTAAAAAGGCGTTGCAGAGACTTGCCGGAACTAGACTCAAGAGTATCTTCTCCAGGACATGGAGAGAATAAGGACAAGAATAACTAACCCCGCCAAGAAAGGTACGTGCTTTTTGAAGGGTAAAAAATGGAACTCAAGTTTCTCTTTTGATTGCTCACCACCCTAATTGGTTGGTACTTTTGAAAGTACAGTTTTGCCCCTATGTTAAATTGTACCTGGATTTTCAAGACCTAAATTGTGGACCCACCAATTAATGTCTTTTTAGTTGTGCTGTCGTAAAATACGAGCCAGTGTTGTGTACAGCTCACAAAAGTGCGGTGTGGTTTAAGTTTAACCTTTAACTCCATGCCTGCAAAAGTAGGAGTTAATTCCCCAAATTGCTGGATTTGATGCCTCCTTCTTTACAAGAGAATTGTACTGTCAAGTGACTGAGATTGTGAATGCTTACTTGCTGTGTTATGTTTATCTAGTGTAAGAGATGACATTTGGTTATTGCTTCTTATAACTGCAGGAGTCCTTTTGGATTTTCTACTCTCCAAGGCCAACGACTCCATGTGTATGATTTGGCGGAACAAAACGCGACATACTTCGTATACTACAATATTGTTCACTTTTAATATCTTTTTAATTCTAAACAACAATATACGACACCACTTACCCTACTCTTATTATGCTGTAAGATGTACTAGAGAAGCGATTGGATGCTGTTTTTTGGGAGCATCCTCATTTGTTTTAAATTTTTTATGTTAATTTATTCACCCGTGAAGTTCTACATGCATTTTCCCCCTATAATATGTTTTTTTTTTCCCCCTCATTCATTTCTATATTAAAAATTGTTTGGGCATGTAAGTCATTGAAGACTGTATTACGTTTAACCGGAATGAGATTAAATAGATAGTTTCCTATGTTGCCTGAGGTTATTCTTTTTTACGTTTTACCTTCAAGTATAGCTGAAGCATAGTTGTGATAAATATGAAATGATAGTTATGATGACTACTAATTGATATGGACCTCGATGGTGTCTATAAACTATAATTATTTATTTTATTTTACTTTTGTATATTTAGTAGTTTTAAGTGGTTTATTGAAACAGTACTGATTATGGAGCTTCACTGAGCCAACCGAAGCCCAAGTTGGGGTTGGTTTTATAAGAGATGTGGCCATTTTTTATGAGGGGTGACTAGAAAGTAGAAAGTCACGCATACTTTTTTTAGGTGAAATTTATGTGAGTTTCATTATTTTTTAACTGTAACTTTTTTTATTAAATTTATTATTATTTTAAAATATAAAAAAATATGTATTTTTATTTTTATTCTTCACTTTTTTATAAATTTACTAAAAAAATTATGGTAAATTTGCTAAGAGCCAGCTCAGGTTCCTTGTTATTCCCTTTCCGTAAATATTCCAACGTGATACTTGGCCGGTGAGTACAGTTGGGTTTAGAAAGAAAGAAAGAAAGAAAGAAAGAAAACCTGACGATGTAGATGTGGTGAAATAAACGAACAAGAATCGATGTTTATTTAGGGCATCTTTAGTTTTATTTTGATTTTTGTTTCGTTTCTTTTTTTTAAGTATAAAAATTGATTAAAAAAATATTAATACAATACAGAAATAAAAAATATAATATTTAATACAAAAATATAATAATTATAATAAAAAATTAAAATTTACAACCTAACTAAATATTTCCTTAATTTTTTATTTTTAGTTTTTAAATATAAAATTAACTCGAAATTCAATTAAAAATGAAATAAAAATAAAATATAGAAATAACAAAACTGATTAACTCAAAAATTTTAAAAATAAGATAAATTTTGAAAAAAGGTAAAATTGAAAAAAAAAAAATAAGGGGATGTTTCGTATGAATTCCGTTTTTAGTTTTAATTTCTTATTTTTTTAAACAAAAAAATCAAGAAAAATAGTAAAAAACAAAAAAGACAATATATTAATACAATATAAAAATAAAAAATATTAATACAAAAATTGAAGATAATACACAAAAATTAATATAAATACACAAAAATCACAGTTAAAAACTACAACTAACAACAATAACAAATGATTCTAAATTAATAAAAATATTAATAAATAAATAAAATATAAAGTATAAAACCAAAACTACCCTTAAATTCACAAATTGAACCAAATGAAACTTAGGGCTTGTTTAGTATTATTATCATTTTTCTTTTTAATTTATTATTTTTAAAAATACATAAATTAATAAAAATAACAAAAAAATTAAAAAAAATAATATATTAATATAGCATAAAACTTATAAAATAATATAAAAATTAATAATAATATCACATAAATTAATATTTATAAAAAATAAAAATAAAAAATAATATCACGGAGGCCAAGAACTTCACATGGTAAAGCTGCAAGTACCGGGCATTAGATATAATAATCTTATTATGTGTGGGTCGGGTCCACGAGTTCACATGTCCTTGCCTGCTCTTACACCGTTCCTTTCATACCCTACCAAAGCGCATCCAATGCGATCAAAGGCAGCCAATGCATGAAACTTTATTTGTCTTTTTTTTTGGTCCCGTGAATTTTTCCTTCAAGCAATGCTTAAAGCCTTCTGACAATCACTCTCATGCTGTCACGTCTTGGCTATCACGGCCGTAGCAACGCACTTTTGCTCAGCATTTCCTTTCTTTTTTCCCGCCAAAATTCACGGTTTAAGGTCTTTTATGTTTCATGGAATTAATTAACCACGAAGAGTTTGTTTCACACTAATAAACATATCCTCCAACATTAACAAACTCAAATTATTAAAAATTAATAATTTTTAAGAGTTCTTTTAGTTTAGTTTAATTTTTAGTTTTTAATTTTTAAATATAAAAATTAATAACAATAATTTTTATTAATTTTAATTTTTATATGTTAATTTTTTCAATTTTTATATTTAAAAAATAAAACAAAAGCTAACAACTCAATTAAACAACTCCTAAATTAATTAATTTGTAAAACATATGAATAATTTAGAACTCTCGCACTTGTGATTTGCAAGTTATGCAATCAATCTAGTCAACCCTGCCACCACTTTATCATGCCTAAATTGTGATTTTCAATATATTTTTAAATTATCCTCTCTCCATTTGATATGCTAATTACCTATCAGTTCAACAGAGTTTAGAACTTCTTATAGGCAAATAATGGCTTAAAAATAGTAAGAAAAAATTGAAAGTGAGCAGATAAAGCAACATTGGGGAAGAGAGTCAAGACAGGAAAAGAGAGAACTTTCAGAGAAAAAATTGTCAAGGATAAACAAATCATACATATTAAAAATTAAGTCAAACTTAAGTAACCCTAATTTAATTTTTTATATTACTGATTTATTACATAGTTTAAATTTTTTTATTGAGTTACTTTTTGGTGAAATTTTAATCCAACTAAGGAAACTTATTACTATTTAAGAGAATGTAAATTTTTAAATATTAAAAACTACATAATCTTAAGATATGGTAGCTTTGTAACCCCCTATTATAACAAGGGGGTTGTTTTGTCAATTCTACCAACCGAGGCCTTAGGATTTGGTGGCCTCGTACCCTCCTATTATGACATGAGGTTGTTTTGTCAATTCCACCTAATTTAGGCCTTATAATTGGTTCCTTTTAAATAATTAATTCAATTTTATTTTTTAATTGTTATAAAAAATTTTAATAGAAGTATATGCATATGTATATATATATATATATTTATATACAACATTCTTGTTTACTTATCTCTTTTTGGTAACGATGCTAACCTACTTCTTACTTTAGACAAGATCACACCTTAAATCACTTAGTTTTTAATAATAAAATCTTATGTTTTCTAAGTCATATTTTATAATTCTCTTTTGTTAAAATAAAGTAAACTAAATAATTGTCTTTGATATGACTAATTAACCATTCAAAATAAATATTGAAATTGTTATAATCATTAAATCATTAAAATATTGATATCAAATCTTTAAAAATCTTTAATATACTGCTCAACTTGTGTGACTTTTAATCCACACTATTCCAAACGAGAACTTTGGATAATTTCTTTAACTTTTGGTCATTGAGTAACGATTAGAGTAAAAATACTTCTTGCAAAAGATTTGTCCCAATGATATATATTATACAGACTTAAGAATGGAAAATTTGTAATATGGATGCGAGTTTCTTCTTCAATCTTATTGAAAAGGATTCTTTTGATAGACAAAGGAAGAGTGACTGGAGTAAGGGTTAAGGATAAATAAATTGAATCAGTTGGAAGGAATTCACTCATGGTTTGATTGTGAGATCTCGTTACTCACTCTCATTAAAACAACAATAATCAATAAAACACATGACTTTAATAACATTCCGAGATCCTAGAGGGTACCCAAGGAACTTATACAATGCTTTGTTGTCCCCAAACACCCTCAATGGTAATTTGATGGTGTTAACGACCAATATTATAGTGTTTAAAGCACCGAGCCTTTATCACAACACTAGTGTGTTTCTGACAAATATATAAAATCCAAAATAGGAAAGCATATGCAATATGATATGAATTGAACATTATAAGATCATCAAAATACAAAAAAGATAATGGTAGTTAAGATTTCAAGAAATCTAGCTAAGACGCAAGCCCTTCATTTCTTAATGGTCATAAATACTCAAGTCTTAACTCTTAGAGATCATAATTGACCAATCATCCCTGTGTAACAAGAAGCTCAAACATGATCTAAGGTCTAAGGTTTTCTAATGTACAGAATCCACTGAATAAGGTAGGTGCAAAGCATGCTTGTCTTTTTATATGATTAATACTACATTATTAAAGACTTTTAGGAGAATGGGAGAAATTCAAAAAGCCATAGAATGAGAAGAACACTCTGCTGCATCATGAAAGAAAGGGAATTTTAGCAACAACAAGAATTTACCTTCTTTCAATGGAATATACTAAGGATCACAACACTTTGATTGGTACTTTACTTACTATTCCTAATAATAGGAGTGTGATTTTGACAATTGCTCCTAATTTTGATATCAAATTGGATTACCCAACACTACTAAAGAGACTTCAAGTCCAAATCCAAATCATTAATATTGAGCTAGATCTAGTAGCCATTATGGCAACTTTACATCATCATATGGTTTATAGGGTGTATAACCATGCTATAAATCTTAACTTTCCTAACTCTACTACATATGCACTATACATGGTGGTAGATTGATAACATAATTAGACCACCATCATACATATCCCTAAAAGTTACCTGCTAAGGAGTTAGAAAACATGTGGCATTCAAACATTCCATTATCCACATAAGCATTTCATTCATATCACAGTGCCTCTTGTATATGTTAATGGGTAAATCAAATTGGATTCAAGGCATGATATGTTGTGTTTTTACCCATGTAATGAATGAATTGCATCATTTGAGAGTTTTTTTTTGCTAACTTTTAGGTGTATGATGATCTTAGAGCTTATTGAGTGCAAATTAAAGCAAATTAGAGTAAAGAAGAAAAGAGGGATGTATTTCAAAATCATAAAAATCAGTCTCTGCAACTGTATAATGACACCGTTGTTCTATTAATAATCGTCGTTGAAGCTCGAAGATTAGACTATTAACATCACCTTTAAACGGCGTCGTTGATCATGCATTCAACCGTTATTTTAATCACTGTTACACATTGTATGTATTATTTTTAAAGAATAACTTAGGAAAATCATTCCTAAAAACTCTCTAAATCCTAGCAGCCACAAGGGGGGACTATATAAACATTATTGTCATTCAAATTAGGGCACAATAGTATAGATTAGAGATTTGGTTTTCATCTTAACTAGGTTCTTCTCATTTTTATACTATTTTTTGTTTCAATCTACCTCTATTTTTTGAATCGGCCTTAAAGGAGCATACAAGTGACGAGAAAACATAGATTTCAGCAAGGAGTGCCCATCTTATTGTTTGATTTTTGTGATTTTCATTTTTTTCCATTTGTATTCCTTACATAAATTTTATTAAATAGATATGCTTTTTATGATTTATTCTTGGTTTCTATTGATTAATATGTGAGTAATTTTCTTAGTTGAGGCTAGAAGAGTATTTGGTTATGAAAAGTTTAGGTGAATGAATTTTTGCATTGATTGAGTGCTTATTTCCTCCAAATTAGCATGATCACCTAGGTTAGAACATTAGGTAATTAGAATTCCATGAACATGGGGTTTTAATTATAGAAAAATCAATTGAGCAATACACTTAAAGCTAAGAGTAGACCAACTTAAAGTCTTGCGCGAGAATTCATAAATTTAATGAACTTAGATTTAGGCTTCTTGTTTTTCATGTCTTTTATTCCAAGTTACTCATGGACCAAGTACGTAATTTGAATTTAAAAGAAATAATATGTATTTATAACTGTTGAACCAAGGGAGGTTCTAATCTTGGTTTTGATGATAACAAAACATGCTTAATCACTAATGGTTTGAGTTTAT
>JAOXYD010000009.1:2112220-2127190 GCA_028565735.1 Pinacopodium congolense | reverse complement strand
CCTTGAATCAAGATTGTTGTAAAGGTTCCTCTTAGCCTTTAACCAAGATTGTTGTTAGTGAATTTCCAACAAGTAGTCGGAGAGAGGATGTAATCTATCTTTGGAGTAGGTGAACCTCTATAAATCTTGGTCTTCTTCTCTTCACTAACTCTTTTATATTTTTGCATTTGTGTTTACTTTATTATTACGTGATATTGGCATAAAGTTTGTCCTTCATTTAGGTTGAATTTTGATTTAAAGATTTCATATTGTTTAAAGTGGCCTAAGGTGTTTAAAGTATTTTAATTCCATAAGAAAGTTTTAAACACTCAATTCACCCCCCTCTTGGGTGTCATAAGACTAATATAATCTAATAAAAAAAATGAGGGAATTCTTCTAAATGAATATCTCATGGACATGATAAATGATAAGTGTGTTTTAGGTTGTATTTTTAAGTTGTTTTCTATGTATTTTAAGTGTTTCTTTGAGTGTTTTAGCATTATTTTACTTGTTCTTTTGCATCCTTTCATGGTCTTAGATGTTTTTAATTGTTGCTTTTGATTGTCTAGTATTATAGGGTAAATTTTGAGCTGTTTTTGGTGAGGGATTGATGCACTTTGGTAGTGGATTGTGCAGGTAACAATAATTCAGCTAGGGATGAATTTTCAGGTGATTTTAATGACTATTTAGGCAAACTTATAGAGCTCAAATAGCAATGCAGTTTAGATAGGAGCAAGATCTAGATTGAGGAAGCTCCATTTAAAACTTCAAGTTAATCAGAGGTCTGAAGTAGAACTTATGAACAAAAGAGTGACAAGTGTTTGAAGCTGACAGAGGCGGGTCTCACGATCTTGATGACTTTTAGAATCAAATTTCTGTCATGATCGTGACAGTAGCAATAATGGCCTATTTTAAGATAAACCCGAGATTTTAAGTGGTTTGAACCTCCTTTTGACCTATATAAGGGTTTTAAAACCTAGAAGCCTTAATTTAAAAGGAGACAACACCCCAAAGAGAAAAAGAGGCAGGTTTTTGGTGGCTACCCAAAAAGGAAAACTAAAATCCACCTTAGGAAAAATGGTGACAACATCAACATCCAAATTTTTCCAACTTTTTATAGTAGAGAGAAGAAGTTATTAACTTTACCCTATTTTTATTCTTTTTCTCTTTATGACTTTTAGTATGAAAAACGTACATTTTTTTTTATTGTTCATGATTATGAGTAGCTAAGCACTTTGTAAGTGTTGTTCTTGAACTGTTTGTTAAAGTCTTATTTTTTTAATTCAATGAATGATGCTTTTTATATTTATTATGCTTATACCATACAATAGACCTAGAGGGTGAGTTTGGACATTTGAGTGGGGTAGTGTAACAAGAGTTAGCTCCCAATGGACCTATACATATTTAGGTTTTTCCAAATAGCTAAAGAGAGATCTTGGCTATTTGCTTAAAATCACCTATAAGAGTGCTTAAAATATGGTTGAATGGTTAGGAGAACTTGGTAAGTCTAGAGATGGCATAATTGGTTCTAATCCATTTCAACTAGGGTCAACTAATTATGCCTCCAGAGAGGGTAATTAAGTAGTAAGAAATCTTGGGTCAAGCATAATTGGATCAATAACACAAGAGGGAAGCAAAATAGGGATAGAGTAACTTCTAATCCTAATCCTTGGTTAACAAACTACTGCACTTTGTCTTAATTGGTTATTTATTATTAGTTTAGTTAATTTTAGTTTAATTTCCAATTTTTAATCATTTGCAATCATTTTCTTAAATAAATTACACTAAGTTAAGTGGTGACTAAACTCAATTTCTGTGGGATCAATATTCGCTTCCTTACTACAAATTACGACTTGTACACTTGTGAAATTGTAGCATAAAATAAGTTAGATAGCTTTGAAATAACCATCAAGAAGTTTTGAATTATCAGGGATTGTTTCTTAGCATCTTTTTTAGTTAAGGTAACTTTGATTTAAGAGTTTTTGATACTTGTCCTAGTGTATTTGTAAGTGTATGAACACAAAGAGTACAAGAAGGTCATCGAGCTAAGTGAAAAAGAGTTATCATATATCAAAAGGCACGAAAGAGAGCTAAGAAGAGCTAAGTACCAAGAAATAATGCAAAGAACTATGGCAGAAGAAGGAGAACAAGGAGGAGCCAAGAGAACTCTAATGGACTTTATGAGTCCATGCTTTAATCCTCAAGGACTTACAAGGTCTGTAGTTTAAGAAAAAAATTTTGAAATCAAGCCAACACTCCTCAATATTCTTCAAAGCAGTGTGTAGTTTTATGGGCTATCAACTGAAGACCCTAATGCTCATCTTTCTAATTTCTTGGAGATATGCGACACTTTTTTATTTATTAGGATGTCAGACAATGCTGTCAAGTTGAGATTATTTCCTTTTACCCTGAAGGATTGAGCAAAGGCATGGTACAACTCATTCAATTCAGGGCAAATTACCACTTGGGAGCAACTAGCCTAAACTTTCCTTGCTAAGTACTTCCCATTGACCAAGACAATAAGAATCATAAAGGAAATCAAAAACTTTCAACAAAATGAAGGGGAGTTGTTATATGAAGTTTGGGAGAGATTCAAGGAACTAAAAAGGAGTTATCCCTACCACAATCTTCCAAGGGAGTTCTTGCTATAAACATGCGATAATGGTGTCAATCAAAGCATAGGAGGGGCTATAGATGCAGTTGATAGAGGATCATTAATGAGGAAAACTATCGATATTGCTCATGATGTTTTGGAAGAGTTAGCAAGTAATAGTTATATATGGTCAAATGAAAGGAGTAAGCAAAGGCTTAAAGGAACAAAAAGGCATGATTCCAATTGATTCTATGGCAACCTTGCAAGCACAGATTACCACCATTACTAAGAATTTGAGCAATATGTAAGGAGCTTCTTCATCTGTAGTCAAGCCATGCAATTATAATGTGAGTTATGTGGGAGGGACAACCATTGTACAGTTGAATGCTTCTTACTAGGAGCTTATGTCACTAAATAGGTAAATTGCTTGGTCCAACCATGACAAAAAGGTAACAATCCATACTCTAGCACTTAGAATATATGGTGGAAAAATCACCCAAATTTCTCTTAGAGTACTAACGATGCAAGAGGTAAAGCAAGACCACAAGGACCTCCCAGATTTCAACACGGACATCTTGGAGCCTTGGAGAACAAGATGGACAAGCTAATGAATGTTTTAGGCCCCAAATTATCAAATTAAGAACCAGAAGAGGATGTTTTCTAATTAAGAGGAGAGTCAAAAGAGGATGGAAGCAAAGTTTGACCATATTGTGAAGAATCACGTTTCATCCATCCATATCCTGTAGGTACAGGTAGGCAAACTTGCTAATGCATTATCTTCGAGAAGTGCAAGTAGCTTACCAAACAATACTAAGGCAAATTTAAGGGAACACCTCAAGACTATTACATTTCAGAGTGGCAAGCAAATGGAGGAGCCAAATGTGCAAGAGGATAGCTAAGCAAAGGAGAAAGTGGAAGAGAATGTAAAAGAGAAAGAAGAAGCGAATCCATATTTGCCACCACCACCCTACAAGCCTAAGATTCCATATCCACAAAGGGTGTGTCAACATCAAGTAGATGCTAAGTTCTCAAAAAATTTTAGAGAAATTGAAGAAGTTACATATCAACTTAGCATTGGTGGAAGTTTTGGAGTATATGCCCAAGTACGTAAAGTTTCTCAAGGAAATATTGACTCAAAAATGCACTTGGGAGGACAACTAAATAGTGACCTTGACAGAAAATTGTAGTTCAATCATCTCAACCACAATACCTTTAAAACTACAAGATCCAAGGAATTTTACTATTCCATGTCATGATGGTGATTTTGAATTTTTCAAATGCTTATATGACTTAGGTGCAAGTATTAACTTGATGACTTTGTCTATTTTCAGGAAATTGAGACTAACAGATTTCAAGTCAACATCTATGCTCATTCAGCTTACGAATCAATCCATCAAAGGGCCATTTGGAGTTGTAGAAGATGTGTTGTAAAAGTAGATAAATTTATTGTTCCTGCTAATTTTGTGGTATCCGATTTTGAAGAAGATAGGAATTACCCTTTGATTTTAGGTAGGCCCTTTATTAATATTAGTAGAGAATTAGTTGGTGTACATGAAGGAAAACTAGTTTGGAGGATTGTTGATGAACAAGTATAGTTTAATATGAACAAATCTTTGAAAAAGCCGATCGAGGGAAATGCATGTATAAAAATTGATGTTATAGATGAGTGTGTGAAGGAGGTTGAAAAGAGAATTGAGGAAGTTGTGGAATTAAAAAGGGATGAGAGTGTGGAAAATGAAGAGTTGTGTGAGGACGTTGAGAATGAGAAGTTAGAGAGAACAGATGTACCTACACCACCTTCCATTATGAAACCCCCATTCTAGAACTGAAACCCTTACATTCCCACCTTCGATACACCTTTCTAGTTAAGGACCACACCCTACCCATCATCATATCTAACCAATTTGATTTGGGGCAAGAGGAGAAGGTAGTGGAGACTATCAAGAAGAGGAAGGATGTGGTGATGCATAGGATCAATCTTGAGGAAGGATGTAAGACAGTTAGGGAGACAAAGATGATTGAATCCAAATATGCAAGAGGTCGTAAAGAAGGAAGTGGTGAAACTTTTAGATGCAGGAACTATATACCTTAGTGAATGGGTATGTCCGTTGCAATGTGTGCCTAAGAAGAGAGGCATGATGGTGATGGAAAATGAAAAAGGTGAAAAGATCTCTACTAGAACCATCACTAATTAAAGAGTGTGTATTGACTATAGAAAGCTCAATTTGGCCACCAAGAAAGATCATTTTCCTTTACCTTTTATGGACCAAATCAATGAGAGGGTAACGAAGCATGCTATTTATTGTTTCCTTGATGGGAACTCTTGGTACAATCAATTGTTCATTTATCCACAAGACCAAGAGAAGACTACTTTTACTTGCCATTATAGGACTTTTGCTTATAGGAGGATGCCTTTTGTCCTATGTAATATAGCATCCACATTTCAAAGGTTCATGATGGCTATCTTCAGGGATATGAATAAGGACATCATAGAGGTATTTATGGATGACTTCTCTATTTTTAGAAACTCATTTGATCATTGCTTATTTAATTTGGATAGAGTGTTACAAAGATGTGAGGAGTCTCATCTAGTCTTAAATTAGGAGAAGTGTCACCTCATAGTACAAGAGGGAGTTGTAATGGGCATAGGATCTCACGCAGAGGTATAGAGGTAGATTGAGCTAAGGCAGAAGTGATTGAGAAGCTCCCACCTCCCACCAACATCAGGGGTATATGAAAATTCTTTGGTTATATAGGGTTCTACAAATGGTTCATCAAAGATTTTTATCTTATTGCTAGACCCTTAACTAATTTGTTACTTAAAGATGTGCCTTTTATGCTTAATGATGAGTGTTTGCATGCTTTTAATAGGTTAAAAAAAGACACTTACCATAGCACCTATCTTGACATCGCCAGAATGGTCACTACCCTTTGATATCATGTGTGATGCAAGTGATCAGGCCATTGCATGTGTGCTTGGATAGAGGAAGGAGAAGCGGCTATATGCCATCTACTATGCAAGAAAAATCTTAACGAGGCACAATTGAATTACACTACTATTAAGGAGTTGCTTGTAGTGGTATTTGCATGTGAAAATTTTCATTCTTATCTTTTGGACTCACAAGTTATTGTTTTTACAGATCATGCGACGTTGCATTATCTTTTTTCCAAAAAGGATGCTAAAGCTAGGCTAATCCAATGGGTACTTCTCCTCCAAGAGTTCAACATTGAAATTAAAAGTAAAAAGGGAGTACAAAATGTTGTAATAGTCCACCTATCCAGGCTAGTTCGAAGAAATTATAAAGAAGGGGAGGAAATTAAGGAGAGCTTCCATAACGAAGCTTTAATGATGGTAGATAATCCTTTTCACCCTTGGTTTGTAGATTTTGCAAATTATCTATTAGGTTCTATTCTTCCCCCTAACCTTGCACATCAATAAAAGAAGTGTTTCATATTCCAATGCTTTATAAAATATGCGTTGACAGTTTAATTTGCAGGTGTATCCCTGAATATGAGATGCCTAAAGTTTTGATGCATTGTCATAACTCTCCTTATACAGGATACTATAGAGTAAACAAGACAGCAGTGCACATTCTAGAGTGTCGATTTTATTGGCCCAACTAATTCAAGGATGCTCGAGATTTCATACTAAAGTGTGGTAGGTATCAAAGAGTGGGTAATATTTCAAAGAGAGATGATATGCCACTTTACAATATCATGGAGGTAGAGATTTTTGACGTGTAGGGTTTGGATTTCATGGGACCATTCCCATCCTCCCTAGGTAACACCTATATCTTAGTTGGAGTTAATTACATTTCTAGGTAGGTGGAGGTAGTAGCTACTCCAATTAGAATGGTGGTCCAAAGGTTTCTCAAGAAGATCTTTGTTAGGTTTGGAGTGTCTAGTGCTATCATAAGTGATGGAGGGAGCTATTTTTGCTAGAAACCATTTGAAGCACATTTTAAAAGGTACAATGTTCACCATAGAGTGGCCACTCCTTACCATCCACAAACGAGTGGCCAAGTGGAGGTAATGAATAGGGAATTGAAGAATATTTTGGAGAAGGTAGTTAGTATTTCAAGGAAGGATTAGGCTTTGAAGTTGGATAATACATTATGGGCTTAGAGGACAACTTTCAAGACACCTGTAGGTACTACTCCATATAGACTCGAGTATGGAAAGGCTTGCTATTTACCACTGGAGTTAGAGCATAGAGCCTATTGGGCGATTAGGAAGTTGAACATGGATTGGAAGTTAACGAGTGAAAAGCGATTGTTATAACTTGATGAATTAGAGGAGATAAGATATGATGCATATGAAAATGCCAAGTTGTAAAAAGAGAGGGTAAAGAAGTGGCATGATTCTCTCATCAAGAAGAATGAATTCAAGAATGGAGACTTGGTGTTTTTGTTTAATTCAATACTTCATTTATTTCTCGGAAAGATCAAGTACCTGACTAATAACATCATTCCTCCTGATTTTACTTACAATCAAAAGAAGAATTTCCTATCGGAGGTAAAACATTACCATTGGGATGATCCCTTTCTATACAAGATTCGTGTTAATGTTATTGTTAGATGTTGTGTTCTTGAAGAGGAAATATCCTCTGTATTGCATCACTATTATTCTAGAGAGGTAAGGGGCATTATGGGGCCACTAGAATAGCTAGTCAAGTCTTATAATATGGTTTATATTGAACCACTTTATTTATGGATGCTTATACTTATGCCAAATCTTATGATAAATATCAAAGAGTAAGTAACATCTCTATGAAGCATGACATGACATGACATTAATTGACATCTTAATCTATGAGGTTTTTTATGTGTAGGTTATTAACTTCATGAGACCCTTCCCTAAGTAGTACTCTAACCAACACATTTTCATTGTTGTAGATTATGTTAGAAAAATGGTAAAAAGCAAAAGCATTGCTTACTAATGAAGCTAAGGTGTAGCGAAGATTATAAAGAAACACATTCACTTGCCAACATAAGCGATGGGGATTCTCACTCTTATATTAAACGAGTGAGAAACTAAAGACTATCCCTTGAAAAAGATAACCCTTGAAGAAGATCATTCACTCTTATATTAAACGAGTCAGGAAAGTCTCTTAAACATAAATAATGGTCCTAAGAAAGATACTAAAGACTATTAAAAGAAAGTGCAAAAATCAAACCAAAATAAAATTGAAAAAAAAAGAAAATGCAAGAAATGAGATCTTACATTCCTAAAAAAAATGAAAAACTGTGAAAACTCAATAAGAAGAAGTGGAAGTATTAAGAAGGATAAGTTTTTTATTATGGACCTCCACCAACTTAGGCATATATAGTTTTTCTCTCTATCCATTCATTCCAAAATGTTCATTATTTTCTTCCTTTACCTACAACAAGCCAAATGGAAAAAATTTTGATACCTTGAATGACCTATACCATCTTAACTTTAACTTACTAGAAAAAAAAAATAGAAGTTCGAAATTATAAACTAAACTAAAGACTATTTCTTAGGACCTGAATGATCTTTTTCAAGGGACTTTCCTTACTCTTCCTTCCCTCTGTGTTTTCTTTTGATTATATGGACATTATGGAAAATGCTCAATTTAAAGGGGGTGAATGGAATATACATCTTAATAGATGCACACTTGAATTATTGTACACACTTGGAATCGTTATAACAGTCGATTAAATCTTAAGTATTATACGTTCCTATGATTAATGTTATAAGTGTAGTTAATATAGAATAAATTCTTTCTTGATTATGTTTTTACTTAATTATGGTTGTTAACGCATAATAGAATTGATTCATATTATATACTGCTAAGAAGAAAGAAGTTTATGTGGATTTTTATGTGAACTTAGACTAGAACTAAAGAAACCATCCAATTGAGGAGTTTTGCGAAACGTCTTTTAGTGCTTAATACTTTGTTTTCTGTAGGGGCTTCCAACGAGCTCTTTCCTTTGTGCAATACTCACAAGCATAACGTCTGTTCAAGTTCCTCTCCTAATTCGTGTTTCTCTCTTCCCATTGGGTCTCTTAATGCTAACATTTCCCCAGTTTCGGATTGTATTGTCGAGTCACATCTCCTCTGCCTACATTTGGTGGCATTCCATCGCACAGCAGTCGCCATCACCATAGCACAACTCGCCACCACGCCAGTCATAATTGCCATTGCGCAACTAGTTCCAAGGACAAGTATTTGACAATAAATTGATTTTATTTTTATTGTTAATATTTTTATTACTAATTATTAATATTATATTAATTATATAATCTCTATAACTATTAAAGATTTTATTTTTATGAATTTAAATATTTGATTAATATAAATTTATGTTAAATTAAATTAAAATTTAATATTAACATATATTACAATAAAAATAATACACGTAATATCACATCAAAAAAATAACAACTAATAATAATAATAATAAATTAAAAATAAAAGATAAAAGTTACGAATTTTAAAAATATTATAAAAATTAACACAATATTACAATATAAAATTTAAAAAAACTAAACCATAAATTAACTTATCAAGCACCAAACTCTTGATTTTGACGTTTCAAATATTCAATGAGTGTAGGAAAGAGTTTTAGAGAGATTTAAAAAAATAATTTATATAATTTATTATTTTATATTAATTTTATATTAATTTTATAATAATTTTATACCGTTTAATCTCTAAATTTTTAACTCTTCTTTCATTCGTGGGATATTCCGTCTAATTTTTAGTACACTAAAAAGGTCAGACAAAATAAAGAGGGGTGTTTAACAGCTTACCATATTCCAGGTGACAGATTTCAGTGTGGAAGCTGTCACATCCACAAATTGGAGGCCCACAGCAGCGTGATACTCGGGTAGGTCACAGGTTTGATTTATATCACCAACGTGGCGCTTGTACCTCGTCAAGGTCTCTTCCTCACCCGAACTCTGAACCCGGTCCAAGAAATACACAACCGGTTTCTCGCACGGATCGAGGCTTACTTTCTGGGTATTGAACGTAAATGGACCATTGCTCCCAGTCCTCCATGTTTGGAATGTCTCAAACGCCGTCTCCAGCTGCTTTGCCGTCCTCAGAGATGGGTACAACTGAATAGTATAACCCCAAGAAACAGAAACCGACCAGTCACGGGTCAAATCGTAGCAGAAACTGTGTTGGAGGGTCCGACCAGGGTCCATTTTATAAGCTTCGTTTAGCTTCTTGAGCGAGAAAATCTGGTTCAGTCCAGGGAATATTGGGTGCACGGAGTCTAGATGGTGGAGTGAGATCAAAGGCGCTAGTGGATGAGCAGCTAGTAACCCATATGGATTTCCTCTTATGTCAACCTGAAATTAATCATACAATGGAATCTTTATTTATCCTATTTCTAATGCAAATTAACAATGGAAGGTAATAACAAACTGTAGATTTCCTGCAGTGGAACAGTAATCTTCAACCTGATGGAAACCAAATTCCCTGGTGATAGGAACACCAATCTCACTTATACAACCTTGAACCTTCTGATCAGACCCGTAAAATGATGCATATCGATCAATGCAACCATCTAAAATCCTGACAAGCTCTTTTGCTAGAGTATAACTAATTGCAAAACCACCACCTCCGTAAGCCACTGTATACGAATGTATCACATCCTGTTCAACACTCTCCGAATTCCCACCAATGTAATACATTTGGTTATGATCGTATTTTCCTAGGACCATAACTAAGTTCTCCACAAAAAACACCGTATCATCATCTCCCATAACAAACCATCTCACGTTGTCTAATCCCAACTCGAAGCTTTCCTTAACAATACGTGCAATTCTCAACGCAGACCGAGACCCGTACGAGCATGTGTACCTAAATCTCGACGTGTCACCGGAGACTACGTACGGTGGTGATGTCGCTGGCCACGTATGATTCTTCGAAGGCTTCTCGTCGAGCCAGACGTAACCACGAGTCACGTTTGGCCTCCACCACAAGTCACCGTATTGCCGGCGTTTCTTCCATGTTTTTACTGAACTGCCGATGCCAAACAAAATATGGGATATGTTCGTTTTTTCCTGACTTCCTGGGAAGACACCGCCACTTGTCAACTTTCTCCGGCCTGAGATGGAAACTTCGCCGCATTCAGGGCAGCCTGGCAACTGAGGTTGCGTGCAGAAAGCAGAGTAAAGGACGAGAGAAATTGAGACGAGTGTGCAGATAGCAAAAGTTGCTTTAATGAATAGAGAAAAGACATCACTTGCTTTAATTGCTGGCAAAACGAAGAAATTCCAAGCTTTGGAAGGGTCCTGAATTCTCTCTCTCGGTGAAGCCATATGCTTTTCCAGAGAAAGATTTCAACTTTTGTTCCTGATTTTCAGAGATGGGTACAGGTTTGAGAGTTAATGGCACAGAAAGATGAGCATTGTCCAAGCTTTTTAGTGCTTGAACCACCTTCTAAAATGGGGTAGAATATGATTTTGATAAGACTGATGAGTGTGTGAAGGCTTGTGGGGTCGATAGAAACTCTGCAGGGATCTCATCTGATGCGCTTCTCTAGCCTCAATTCACCTCCAAACTGTGTTAATCAGCTTGTTACCAACATGGCCCCAACATTGTTGACCTTTACTTCAACTTGGCTACTGTGAAGGTAATTCCCATGACTTTTACTAATAAAATATGGGTTCTTGTTTGACATTTGACCATTGTTTTCTTTGCTTGAATTTTCTTTTTTTTTATTACTGTTTTTCATTTTTTATTTTATTTAATATTTATTGAAAAATAAAGATATGAGAATAAAAGTTTGGCGGTATTTAATGTTAAGGTTTACAAGTTTACGAATCCATGAAAATACACCTTTCAATACTAGATTCCTGTGTTTATCACTTCAATGATGCCATACAATATATATATGTTTGTTTAGTCCAAAATTTTAAAATTTGGAAAACATAATTATAATTATATTTATAGTATTATGATTATAGATCTTGATAATATTCTTTAACTTGTAATTTGTGATCCGAAACCTTAAATCTAGTAAAAATAAAAAAAGATTTGTTTCTTATGTAAAGAGGATCTTAAATGACATTGATGGTATAATCTTAGTAGCCTCTCTAATTGACTTGACATGATGATAAGTAAGTTATTTATCACTCACAAACATCGGTCTCAACTCTTTTTTTTTATTATCACAAAACTCTAAAATAATAAGAAATTAGTTACAAATCTTATAACCTCAGGGTGGCATAAATTTCTATTGTTAATAGAGATTATACATCTCTTCTCATTAAATTCAGTACTCATATAAGATTATAAATATACTTAATCACCTTCTTTGCTTTTTATACAATCTTCTCTATCACATGAAAATATCTACTATTTTCAATATTTTCTAACATTAAATTCATATAATGAGTAACACATGGAGTAAAAAAAAAAATAGTTCTACATATTCTGTAACTTCCTCCAAAGTGATTAATAAGCTGCATCATTATTTGTGATGAATTAAATAATAATTTTAAGATCAACTTCATTAACAACTTCATCAAAAATATAAAATAAATTATTAGTACTCTTAATCATGCTATATGCATTAATTGATTTAAAAATAATGATTCCTTTAGCAGAATAAACAAAAAAATTTATAATAAGCTCTTATCTCCTATTAGTCTAACTATCATATATTGCTGAACACTTAAAAGTAGTCCATGTTATCCTTTTTTTTTCAAATTGTTTTTTCGTCTCATTAACATAATTAGTTAGAAGTTTACCTCTATAGTCATCCATTGAAGGATTTTTATATCTCAGACCATATGAGGTAATAGCATCCATTATAGGTTAATAATAGTGAAAATAAGCAGTATAAAATGTCACACCTATATCATACCATCATCTAGTCGTCAACATATCTATGTTGTGACCTACTTTCTTTGTTTAAATTGGCACTACAAATAGAAGGATGAGGTCCAAGAGTTATTTTTAAAGCAAAAAAAAAGACTTTCTTTTTTTTATTGGACCTCATAACTACTTGAACTACTACCTGCTTGTTAGGTAGAAGGAAAAGAAGGTCCACTAATATCGATTGGATCATTACTAGGTCCATCATTATAAAATGAATTCTTATTACTAATGTTAAAACTTAATTTGACTCTTTTATCTTTCTTTGATTGATACCTTTTAAACATAGTCTTCATCTGTTACTTTATATCATGAGAAGCCTTCTTATAAGACTCCACGTTACCCTTAATCTTAACCAAATTCTTCTTCAATTTAGTGATTTCTCCTCCTATCAAAATCTTGCTACAATATAGGCATACGTTCTGGTTCCTCGCACTAGGAACAAGTATACCAAGATTTCATGTTGGGTCATCATATCTATCAAAAAGGATTGAAGTATCATCAATGGTACTTGAAGTCAAACTTCCGTCCATTTACTTGTAAAAATTAATGCAATTGATTAAGACATTAAGTACAATAAGCTAATTATACCTAGTAATAAACATAACTCATTATAGACATACTTTTAATTTCATGAATATACATTCAATTTTGAAAAACATAATGCAATTGCATCAAACATTCAAAAATCTCTAATTTCTATATGCCTGAATTGAAGAAAATTTAAATTCGATAAATTCATATACAATTGATGATTCTACTACCCTAATCATACATCTAATTTCATGAATATACATTCAATTTAAAAAAATAACACAATTTCACCAAAAATTGAAAATTTTTAATTTTTATATTACTAAATTGAGGAAATTTTAAATTTTATACAATCAAATGCAATTGCTAATCCTAGTAGCTTAACTATACATTTAATTTCATGAATATATATTTAATTTTGAAAAAACACTTCACCAAAAATTGAAAATATCTAATTTCTACATGTCTAAATTGACAAAAATTTAAATTCCGTAAAATCAAATACAATTGATGATTCTACTAGCTTAATCATATATCTAATTTCATAAATATACATTCAATTTAAAAAAATATTGCATAAATTCACAAAAAATTGAAAATTCCCAATTTTGAAATCTTAATTCTATCTAAATTCAAATTTAATTCAATTTATATGCATTTATACAAAAATTAAATTTTAAAATATTTAAAATTGATGAATTAAACACTAATTCATAACTAATAGAATGAAATTTAATAAAATTGAAAAATCTCAAAAATAAAAGTTAAGAAAGTTATCAATTTCAACTCAGATTCTTCAATTTGGTTGATAGAAATGAATGTAGACGTTGGAAGGATGCTAAAGCTTCCTATTACATATCGGAATCTGATTGAAAATGTAAAAAATCATTGAAAAGGGATGGAAGTCTAGAGTTGGATAAATTGGTATTTTTGTGATTGTTTAGGGTTTTAGGAGGAGTTTTAAGGTTATTAGAGTGAGATGATAGTAAGAAGTTAAGATTTAAATTCAATTATATAAGTTTTGTATGGAAAATGGAAGATTTATAGCTTTGGGAGGAAGAGAATTGAAGGTGAGAGGAGAAAGAAAAGAGAAAAAGAAAGAAAAAAGAAGGGTCCTCATATTTTAAATGATTGATTGGTTGACCAGTGACTCGAATGTTTAACTAGTTGAGTTGAAAATTTTGTTTTATTTATATTTTGATCCTTAAAAATTTTAATATTTACAAAATGGTCCTAATTTTGACCTTGTATACTGGTACCAAATTAAAATCGATTGATTCAACCCAGTCAAATAGATACAAGCCCTTGCCCATATCGGACCTAGATTGACCTAGTATAAACCAGCTAGTATAGGTAGGTTTTTACCGATATTCAGATATATGCCTCTATAATTATCAATCATATTTTAGATGACAATGAATAAGCTACATGTGTGATGTTGGCTAGTATGTCTCCCGAGCTTCAAAGGCACCATGAGAAAATGAATGCAAAGGAAATGTTCCTGCACCTTCAAGAGTTATTTAGTGCAAAGAGTAGGGTGAAGAGGTTTGAGATTGTAAAAGCTCTATTTCAGTGTAAGATGGCTCCTAGATCTTCAGTGGCACTTCATATTATACAGATGATTGGCTACATTGAGAAATTATGCCAATTGGGTATGACCTCAAACTTGAGTTTAGCATTGACTTAGTGCTTTAGTCTCTAATCCGGAGTTTTGACCAATTCATTATGAACTTCCATATGAACAACAAGGAGATAACATTGGCTGAATTACTCAATATGCTCAAGACTGTTGAAGGATGCCTTAAGAAGGAATTCAGCTTTGTTCTTATTGTTGGCTCTTCTTCTTCAAAGAATAAGGGTAAGACCTTTAAGAAGAACAAGTAACAAAAGGCTTATGCTAAAGTAGCAAAGCCAAATGGGGGTGTTAAGAAGAAGGATGACAAGGCAATTTGTTTCTATTGTGAAATTAAAGGACATTGGAAGAGAAATTGCAAAGTTTATCTTG
>JAOXYD010000009.1:2063979-2084848 GCA_028565735.1 Pinacopodium congolense | reverse complement strand
CTTATTTTGTGTGTTTGTGTTTAGTATAATCTTCATTATTGTTTTTGTTTATGTTTGATATTAATTTGGAGTCAGTTTTGATCATTTAAGTATTTTTATTTATGTTTTATGTTTTATCATTTAATTATTAATTTTAGGTTAGAATTAAATATGATTAGTGTATTTATTTATTGTGTAGGGTAAAGTGACGTTGAAAATAAAAGTTGGAAGGAAGTGTTAAAAAAAAAGAGAGAAACAAGGTTGAAATTTAGATGAAGGATGAAGGATAAAGAATTAACTAATGTGTGAAGCTTGCAAAACTAGGAATTTTATGCTATTCGAGGTAAGTCTTACTAAGGCTTCCAACCTTTTTGCTCCTATAGTTAACTCTTCCCTAGGTAAAGTAAACTCTCACCAAGACCAAGCCAAAGCTCTCTTTCCTGGGTAAAACAAAGCTCTCATAAGACCAAGTCAAAGCATGACCCAACATTTGACTAATAACATTCCATTAAGACCAATCATCCTTGAGAGAGGAGAGAGCCCATATCCAACCCACCTAGAGAGCTGGACCAAGGGGCTTGGAGAGAACCTACTCATGCCTAGACTGTATAGAACCAAGCTGCTAGAATACTGAATGCACCTAGACACTAAGACCCAAGAAAAAACCCATTAGCGGGAGTTGGGAAATTAAAAAAGAAGACACAGCCTCAGGAAAAATATAGACAGATTCAGTATTCACAGGAGAGGTGGCACACAAGAGGGAAACAAGCAGCAGTCAACACTCTAAGAGCCAAACAAGAATGCAGATTCTGACACAGAAGAAGGGGGATGCAAACAGAAAAAAATTATTCGCGGCCACACACCAGGAGCATTCAGTTGGAGGAAAGCATTTTATTTTGAAACTATCCACTTGCCCCTTCGTATAGTCCATAACACTACTATTGAAATTTTTGCACTATTGCAATAAAAAATACAACGTTAGATAATATAATCCTTTTTAAAGACTCAAGGATAACCTTTCACTCTCCCTTTCAAGGCTAAGGAATAACCTAGCTCTCCCTTTTCTAGAGCTAAAGGTTAACCTCACAAACACTCCTCTTTTTCAAGGCTTAGGACAACCCTTATAACAATTCGCTCACAATTTTCATCCTTCTTACAATCACACCTTACATGAGTTTTCACCCTTGTAAGGACACACACCAATCACAAGAATGAATGCACAACCAAACTCAACACCAAAACAAACACAACATCACCAAGAACTCATAAGCATACTCAAGAATACTTAATCTCAATGTGTAAAGACTTTCTATGTTTCTTGGATATAAACAACACATATTTATAACCGAAAATCTCAATATATCCATTGTATTACTGTTTCCCAACATTCCTTAACATTTATTAACATTAACATTGTAAAACTAGTTGTTCCCCAATGTTCCTTAACACTTATTAACATTATCATTGAAAAACTAGTCGTTGCCCAACATTCAACTACAAATTCGCTACCGTCAGTCGTTTGAACTCGTTGGTCGGTACCTAGGATCAATGCACTCTTGTCCATTTCAACTCAAAATAAACCAAACTTAACTCAAATCATATCTTAAAACCAATATATTTACACATACAAAATAATTCCAACTATATCTTTAACACATTTTACATAATTTAACACATTTAAATTTATTCATCTTACCAAATTGCCTTATCATATTAATCTAACGAATTTTAATCATCTTATTACATATCATGCATTCATTCAATAATTAAGTGGATTTTCACACACATCAAACATAGCTAATACCTCTTTATTAGGCATCCTATATGTATCATACTAAACAGGAATGCATATGTATGATCGAGCCCTTTAACATAATAGTAAGACTAAAAAGAAGACTTACAAAGAATTATTCATTAACCTATCAAATTATACTCTTACACTTGATCTTTTATCTTCAATCTTGAAGATCAACTTAAATGATTTTCTTTCTCATCAACTTGATCTTCTTACATCACCAACATACTTCATGAACTCCATATATGTCTCTTATCATCAAGGCTTAAACATACTTGCACTTCAAGTCTTCATTACACACTTAATGACTTATTTTCATTAAACTTATCTTAACAGATATATTAAGCTCCACAAAGACATTAGTAAGAACACTTTGTCATTATCAAAACAAAGTGAAACCAACCCTTAGTTCAATAATCTCCCCTTTTTTGACAAAACCATGTGATAATAAAAGCATATGATAAAAAAATTATACACTCAAACCAATCCACACATAAATTCCTATATCATACACAAATAAATTTGCTACCCTTTACTAATATCACATCTATCATTCTCCCCCTTTTTGTAATCATCAAAAAGTTCACAACCAATTAAAAAAGGTATAAAGTTCAAATACAAATACAAAAAAAATCGCATATGAAAATCATAACTCTTTAATACCAAGAACATACAAATGGGATACATACATCTTCTCCCTAAACATAGATCTTAAGTCAATTTTCAAAAACATGTCAAAAGCACATCATAGCTTATTTTTCAAATGATGTTAAAGAAAAACATTTCTTTTAAAAATTCTTCCCCTTAATAAAACATACTATGATAAACTTCAAGATACCATATCACAAGTACTCAAAAGAGGGACAAAATCAACTAAACCTCATTTCAAATGGTTTCAAATGCATTGTCATAAAAAATGATACTAATTGTTTTTTTAATTAATTATTAAAAAATCATATACTTGATTCCAACCTTGTTGAAACATGAGACATGTCTATACCAATTGTTGAAAAAAATATGATACCAAAGGTTAGAAAACAAAAAACTTGATACCAAATATTGAAATCAGTCTCAGTTGAAACCAAATTTCAAAACAAGGTACCACTTGTTAACAAAAACATTAACTTACATCAATAGTTGATACTAATTGTTGAAAAACTATCTTCTTGATACCAATTATAAAAAAAAAATCAATGTAAACCAATAATTGATACTAAGTAATTAAGACAAGACAAGTATCATAATACTAATTGTTAATCATACTCAAAATAATCATATAATAGAAAGAATCATCAATAGGCAACAAAGATCACTTATCATTTCCAAAAGGGGGTACCCCTCCTTTATACATAATCGAGAACAATGAATTAACCAAAACTTAACTTCACAACTTCATACACAAGATGCAAGCAATTTCAAGATGCCAATTAAATTGCTTCAACTTGATGCAATTCCAAATTTTTTTTAATCAGAAAATTATCAAGTCTCTAAAATTCAACCAACTCCCCTTAAGGTAATTAAAATCACATAACAATTGCAAATTCCAAAATTTTCAAAACTTAAGCCTCCCCCTCAATTTACACTCGCAATTTTTGATAATTCAAAATTTTATAGCAAGACATAAACTGTATGAGGGAGTCATATCACAACATCATTCCAGTTTAGAAACAATTGCAGCATCCCTAAATTCATGCATAAGAGTAAGCATATGAAAGGAATAAGCGAGTCACCAGCATATCAACTTCAAAGCATCATACGAGGTTCGCTTTCTTGAAAAGATTAGAAATAAGTACTAGTCCCTATATTTGAAAACTAATACCATGAATTTATCAAAACTCAACACTTGCAAATTTGAAAATCAAATATCCAACTTAAATGAAATGTCATGCTCCCCCCAAGTGCAAGCATGATGTTCTAATACCAAAACTTTCAAACATTAAAGGCATCAAACATATTTAAGAATTTCTAAGGCTTGAAGTGTCATGAATTTTGAGAAATATAATTTTGGAGATCGAAACATTTTCAAAATACATGATGTCTAATTTCAAAAGATTATAATTCATTATGAGGAAATTCATCAAAATGTTTGGTAAAAAATTTTACAAATGAAATCCTCCATCTTTATAAAACTTTTATGCTCCCCCTCAATAAAATTAATTTCATTTAAAAAATAAATATTTTTAAAATTTTTAAAATGTATGGGAGGGATTAAAAATAAAAAATATGCTCAAAATGTTTCCACATGCTTATAAATTCAAAAAATATCTATAAAGCATCTAAGCACTCAAAAAAATCATATAAAACATTTACTAAGTCATAAATTTCAATTCGCCTAAACATGCAAATTCTAATCGTGTATGAAAGTCATTTAAAAAGGCTCTTTAACCAATTAAAAGCATCACCAAAGAATTCAGGACTATTAAAAAACATATTCTTATATTCTTAATCTTGTTTTCTAATGCCAAAACATGTTAAGGATTAAAAGTATTAAATTAAGTACCTTAAAAGCATCTATCATCAGTTATGAATATATGAAAAATTTTATCTAAAACAACCTAAGTGCAACTTTAAATTTTCATCATCCAAAAATCAAATATCATACAACATTGAAAGGAAGAAAGGATAAATGTAGTGAAAGACACTTACAAATTTGAGGAAGAAAAGGAGTAATCATGATGTGAGGAAAAGGTTTAAGGCCTTGGGGAAGCGGTGGCTTGGCAGCATAAAATAAAATAAAATGAATGTAACGATTACTAAATTTTAAACACCTCTTATTTAGGGATCGGTCAACCAAACCATCTTTATCAATTAACCAATAGTAGGACAGCCAATATACTTAGTTCAGTCGACTGAAGTAAAACATTGACGTATAAGTTTAGGCATGAATTAAAAAGAATGACTAATAGTTTTATTTAACTATAACTTCTCAACAAATTTTATTTTAAAAATCACAACTATTTAATTTAATAATCAAAGTAGCAAGTAGTCAAAGCATCAGGTAACATTTAAAATAAGGAGTCATGCATTTTAAGTTCAAGGTGTATCTCCCTTCTGTGTTTATCACCAATTTATTTCTTTAATTTTTTACTTCCTTGGTTCATCAATGTATATTGGTGATTTTCCTTTTATCCTTTTGGAGATATCCTTTAAATCCTATAAAATAAATTTAACGAATTTTTTATGCCCACACCATCTTGAATCCTTGATGATTAGTTTTATATGTATCTCATAGATTAGGAAAAATGTTCAAATTTCTTAAACAATCAAAACAAAATTTATGAACATGCACAAATGTCCATAATAATGACAAACCAAAGTTGTTTGTGACCTATATGCATATCTTGGTCTATATCCATTAAAACTCCTAGATGCATCATATGAGTGATAATAATGTCTCATGGTGTTTCTATATGGAATTCTAGGTCTAAACATTCTTATTTGATGAAATTATTACCTAGAATATGCATGAGACACATTCAATAGAATATGTTGAGTATGATAAACATTTCTAGAACTATTCATATAAGCATGAGGAGCATATGAATTATAAGGCCTATATGCATTATTTTGATGATGTGTGTTAATAGAGAAATTATGTCTATTTTTAGGCACATTCACGTTCTTTGTATATGATGGTCTTGATGTATACAAAAATTCATGATGATTCTTCCTATGATAACTAGATGATGAAGGCCTATAAAAAATTTTAATGGATGGCCTAGATTTTTCTTCCTCTAACAAATTTCATAATATTAAAGGAAGGTCCATTGTCACTATCATAATGAAGACTACTTTACACACTTTTGAACACTTAACATGTTTTCTAATTTTTTATTTCACGTCATAAATTTAGCAAGAAAATCCTTAAGGGAATCTACTTCAAATCTAAGAGATGCATTTTCTTTTACAAAACTATCATGGTCAATGTCACATTTTAATCCAATTGTTTTTTAAAAGAGCTATTTTCTTTTACCAATTTTAGCATTTCACACTCAATGTTATTCTTTGATTCTATTGCTTTTTTTAACACTTCATTTTATAATCTACATTCATCAAGTAATCTCGAGGTTTTGTTATATTTATCACACCACTTCTTTTTCTTCTTTACCAAGGATTCTATATATTCTAATAATTCTTCATAAGAATATTCTATACCACATTCATCATCATTATCATGAGATTTAGAACAAGAAGGTATATCATTATTACAAGGAGATTGTGGAAGTACATACCTCGTCATCCACATAGCATAAGAAGGCTACTTCTTTGTATTCTCTTTCCTCTTCCTCATCTTGATAAATTTCCTCTAATGCAAGCAATATTTCTTAAGCACTTTCAGATCTTGATGCAATTTTTTCATAGACTTGTACACTTATGATAAATAACAAAATATCCAAAACTTTATAATTAAATGAAATAATTTTATGCTCAAAATCATTCAATTCTAATATGTCTTTAAATTTTAAACTTTCTATAGGCTTTAAAGGTATATAAGAAGCATTTTCTATGATTTTCCAATAAATTTCTCCTAAATTTAAAAAATAATTTTTCATTTTAATTTTTCAATCTCTCAAATTATTTCCATTAAAAAAAAAGGTGAATCTAAGCTAAGTGCCATAATCTTTACTCACTAATTTATTAGAATTAAAACAATGTGAGACTTAGGATTTAATACCAATTGTTAAGTTAATCTGGCACTTAAAAATGGGTGAATTAGGTATTGAAATTTCTTTTAAATTATTCTACCTAATCTTTTACCAATTTATTTAAACGCATAAGCTAAAGAACAATTTTAGTTTATCAAGTTAAATAATAACAATAAATTAGACTATAGAAAGGGAAGAATAACACTTCACAATGTAATCTAGTTTGAAGCTATCCACTTTCCCATACGTCTAGTCCTCAACACTACTATTGATATTTTTATACTATTGCAAGTAAAAATACAACGTTAAAAAATACAATCCTTTTTCAAAGCTCAAGGATAATTTTTTCACTCTACCTTTCGAGGCTAAAGTATAACATATTACTCCCTTTTTAAGGCTAGAGGATAGCCTCACAAACATTTATCTTTTTTAAGGCTCAAGAATAAGCCTTACAATAATTCACTCATAATTTCAATCTTTCTCACTATCGCATCATACATAAGTTGTCACCTTAACCTAACAAGTTATATAAGGGCTCATACTAAACACAAGAATGAATGCACAGCCAAACTCAAAACTGAAAAAAAACACAACTTCACCAAGAACCCATAAACACACTTAAGAATACTCAATCTCAATGTATGAACACTTTTTATATTTCTTGGATACAAAACCACATAAATAACACATATTTATACCTGAAAATCTTAATATGTCTGTTATATTACCGTTACCCAATGTTCCTTAACATTTATTAACATTATCATTGCAAAACTAGCTGTTACCCAACATTTTGTTGTGGATTTGCTACCATCAGTCGATTAAACTCACTGGTCAGTTGATCGATCTATGTTCGGTTGACCCGATCTGTGTTCGGTCTATTGACACATAGTCGACCGATCCCTCTAAGATCGACGCACTCTAGCCCATCTTGGCCTAAAACAAACCAAACTTAATCCAAATCATATATGAACCAAATCAATATATTTGAACACATACCAAATAATTCCAACCATATCGTAATAGATTTTATATAATTTAACACATTTAAATTTATTCATGTTACCAAATCACCTTGTCATGTTCATCTAATGAATTTCAATCATCTTATCACATATCAGGCATTCATTCAAACATTAAGAGGATTTTACACACATTAAATACAACTGACACCACTTGATTATAGATCCTATATGTAACATAATACACATGAATGCATATGCATGATTGAGCGCTTTCAACACTATAATAAGACCAAAGAGAATACTTAACAAGAATTATTTATAAACCTATCAAATTCTACTCCTAGACTTGATCTTCTATCTTCAATCTTCAAGATCAACTTCAATGCTTTTGTTACTCGCCAACTTGATCTTTATACATCTCTAACATACTTCACGAACTCCATATATGTCTCTTATCATCAAGGCTTAAACATAGTTACACTTTAAGTCTTCATTAAACTCTTAATGACTTATTTTTATTAAACCTATCTCAGTAAACATAACAAGCTCCATAACACAAATTAATAAAAACACTTTATCATTATCAAAACAAAGGTAGAACCAACCCTTGGTACAACATAGATCACCTGAGCCATTTGGTCAACCATGTTATTAATAACACCATCATTAAGATGACTCTTTACATGAGTAGTTACATTCAGTCAACATGAAAATCCTTTGGTATATGGATTTAGTAAAATTTTTGGATACTTTCTCTAGATCCTAAAAAGATAAGGTGAGGAGACAAGCCAAATACTACATTTAAGATGATTTATAGCTATGGAAACAATGTACCAATCAAGTGATTAGAAGGTGCATGCTCGATGATGAATTTGATTCTATTTTAACCTTCTGCCATTCTTATGTATATGGATAACATTTTGGCCTAAAAATAAAAACTCTTAAAAGTCTTAGGGAGTGGATTTTACTGGCCATCTTTGTTTAAATATGCTTATAAGTTTTGCAATACTTGTGACACTATTAAAAAAACAAATACAATAGGATCCCGTAATGAATTGCCTCAAAGTCTAATCTTAATATGTGAAACTTTTGATGTTTAAGGTATAGTTTCCATGGAACTCTTCCCATCTTCTTTTAGTTTTCAATATATTTTACTTGTTATTGATTATATGATGAAATGGGTGGAAGCAAAAGCCACTTGAACTAACGATTTTAAAATGGCTATAGAATTTTTAAAATCACACATTTTTGCTGGATTTGGGATTCCAAGAGATATTATATGGGATCAAAGGATGCATTTCTATAATAAAATAATCAAAACTCTCTTTTTTAAATACCAAGTGGTACATAATTCTTCAAGGTTTATCATTGCTAAACCAGTAGGCAAGCTGAGGTATCCAATAGCGAGATTAAGTCTATGTTAGAGATGATAGTCAATCTAGTTATAACAGATTGGAATTTACGTCTTGATGATGCTCTATCGACATATAGAACAGCATATAAGACACCCATGGGGATGTCTCTACATATGTTGGTGTTCGGGAAGCCATGCTAGCTACCTGTGAAGTTAAAGGACAAGGTCTATAGGGGGTGAAGAAATGCAACATGGAACTTGATGTTATTAGTGCACATAGAATGTTGCAGTTACAAGAATTAGAGGAACTACACAATGACACATTCAAGAACGCTTGTTAATACTTATCGCAAACTACCAAATAATAAATTCCTAATTGGACCTCACTATATAGTATGGTAAGTTAGGGTTGAACCATAACGAGCTAGAATTATATTACTATTTTAATTGTTGTAGATGAAAGGAAACAAAAACCCCTGAAACAAAGAAATTGAAATGAATTAAAATGCAACTAATACAACCAAGGAGATAAACATAATGCAATCGTCGAATAACAGAGAGCTAAAATTCTATTGCTATTTCAAATGTTGTAAATGAAAGAAATTAAAAACATTTAAAGCGAAGAAAGTGAAATGAATTAAAATACAACTAACATAACTAAGGAGATAAACTCGATGAAAAAGATGATAAACTAATAACAACATCAAAGAAATGGGAAGAAGGTATCATTGGGATTTCAGGACATTCATTGATTCTTAGATCTAGATAAATGGTGCTTGAGCTAAGATGTTAACCTATGGATTTGAACAAGCTCTCAAATCCTCTGTTCCTCTAAAATAGGTAAATCTAACAAGCTCTAAAAATATCCCTAACTTTAATATAACCTCAAATAAGCTCTCTAAGTTTAATAATGAAGAAGAATTAGGTGATAAGGAATGACTAACTTAAGCCACTAACTAGCAAGCTTGAAAAGTGTAACTTAAAGGATTATAACCTTAGATTAATTGGCTAAGTATTCCTATAAACTCAACTAGTCTATTGCTATATTATAAAATTGCGAATGATTATTATGTATCGAACGCTCAAACCTAACATTTAGATTAGGAAATTACCTAAAGGGTGATCAAGCCTAGAGATAATGTCTAATCCTTGATATTAAACCTAAGTTCCAACCCAATCTAAGTTTTAAAGCACTAAATTTAATATAACTCAATCACATTCTCACAAATAAATACCCATTATGTCTTTTATACCTTTTAATCCTTAAATACTTAGCCCCACATGCTCAAATTAAACATAACATAAATTATATAAGTGTAACTCATAATTAATCAAGTAGAAACAAGGATGGAAAATTCAAGAAAACTAAGGAAAATTGCAGTTCAATATTTATTCTAATGAAAATTAAGATTTTTATAATAATTATTATCTAAATATAATCCAATTCACAAAACCCAAACTAATTGCAATAAATTAAAAATTCTAGCACACCAAACTGAATAAAAATTGAAATTAAATAATTTAAAACCTAATAAAATGCATCATTTTCAACTATCAAGTATAAACTAACCAAAAGTATCAAGAATAAATAAAATCCCATAAGATAAACCATCACACAATCCCAAAAATCAACAAATTTAGACATGGAATAACATGTAATTAAGTTTAAACAACCAAAATCAAGGAAATTGAGGAAATAATCATCTATTGATATATATATCTGAGGAAGCATACATTATCCAAGACATTTAAACTCAAAAATCATAAAATACTCAATCTATATCCAACAACAAAAATCATGAACTGTATGCTAAACGACGTCATTTAAGGTTAAATGGCCCCTACGCTAAATATCGTTTAGGTTTGCTATAGCTCCTCCTTTGCTTAGTTTTCACTCCAATTTCTTCCAAAACTTGATGCTTTGACTCATAATTTACATCAAGAGAATAAACCTATCATTAAGCACATAATAACATAAATTAAGCACGTTTAAATAAAACATAAGGATAAATATAATTAAAATGACATACCAAAACATAACAAAATTCATCCCTATCAAATTTCCCCATACTTGAATCATTACTTGATTTAAAAACTTCACTCAAATAATCCCAATCAAGATTCAATAAGTAATTGAGTATAAAATAAAACAATCGAGGCCTTTAATCAAATTCACAAAGCTTATCTCTATTATAATAAAAAAAAACAACCACAAGCAAGACACTTAATTAGTGAAATGGTAACCTAATTATGCATAATATTTATCATTCAAGCCATTTTGCAAAGCTTATCACATGAACTAGTCCAAAATTCTCAAAATAATCAAAAACAATTGAAACACAACCAAATTTGAATTTTTTAGCAATGTTTAGGAGTTCACCTAGCCTTTTTATGCGACGTCAAATACTTTTTCATGAATGAACCTGGTTACTAAACTAAATTCTCCTTTGACTTGTCTGAGATGTCATCTAGCTGTTTGACGTAAGGGTGAATATTTTTCATGAACACCTCTACATTAGTTGAAGCCAACTGAGAGACAATTTACCATTTTATTCAACAAGATAAGTATAAGCACAAGCACATTTTTCTTTTATTTTTCTTAACACTTTCTTCTAAACATCCCATTTCACATTCATACGACAAACCATACAAAATGGACTTAAAAATGAAATATCATACAAATAGGCTACCAAAAATACATGTAAAGCACTCAAAAGAAAAAGAAAAGAGAAAAATGTATCATTATTTGAAGAGTTGAGAAAATCATCAATTTCCTTAAAATACCACAATTCACTATCAACCAGAGATCATAATCATTTTAAGCTACAAGTATTCAAAACAACATCACCAGATTAATAATAGCTCAAATGCAAAAATTCTTAATTTTCCACACCCCAACACTTACAATGGACTTTTTTCCACAATGTCCTAAAAATAGTAAAAATACAAATATAAGGATGGAAACAAAAGTACTCCCCTATATTGAAAAGGCCATCTAAACGATGAAAGCAAAAATCACATATTTCTTCGTGCCTTCCTATAAACCAAACAAATGGAAAGAAAATAAATCACTCAAATGAAAGAAAAACACAACTCTAATAGAAAACACACGAACTGATAGATAAGGTTAGGATGCCTCCTAATAAGCTCTTGTTTAAGGTCACTAGCTTGACCCTTAGGTGTTCGTGACTCAACTTACATCCAAAGGAATCGTTAATACCACATGCGAATGGCACAAAAGAGTGAATGAGTCAGCCATATCCACCCTTAAAACTAACTTATAGCCAGTTTGATGCTGCTTGTCCTCAAAGATGTTAAACTTGATAACTTTTCCATTGCACTCTATCATCAACTCCTCCTCATTGACAATAATAATGGCATAGAATATCTTGAAAAATAGTCTTCCCAACAAAATGGAAGACTCTTCATCCTACATGTCCACTACATAAAAGTCTGCAGGAAACACAAGATCTTGAATATGTACTAAGACCTCCTTAAGATAAACATTAAAGCCATCAATTAAACGTAGAAAAACATGAGTATCTTTCAAAAAACCTAACTTAATAGCATGAAAAATAGGTAATGAAATTATATTAACTAAACCTTTTAAGTCTAACATGCATGGTTCATACTTAGTGATTTTTATTGTGCAGGGTATAGACAAGATATCAGAATCGCCATATTTGGGTGGAATCCTTATAGGTAGAACTACTGATACTTCTACCCCTACACTTGCCTTTGCTTCATCCTCCTTCTTCTTCTACATGCTCCACTCCTTCACAAACTTCCTAGTAGCTTCAAGTAGAAGTCTAGTTAGCTCTACCTCACGAAAAAAGTCAAGGATATCTTTCTCCTTCTCCTTCTCCTTCTCCTTCTACTCCTCATGCTTCTTCTTTTCCAACTCCTCCTTCTTCTCCTCTTGATGCTCTTCCAGCTTTGGTTTATCTTATTTTCTTGCCAACCTACTTGGAAAAGGAACTTGAAAATGGTGAGGAATAACACAGGTTGGACCACATACCTTATGAGGAATTTGTAAATAAAGTATTAAGGGCGGATGTAGCCAAGGGGATCAAGGATGTGGATTGTGAATTGAAGAATGAACTAGATATGGACAGGTCCAATAAGATTTCTTTCTTGAACAAAAATCTATTTTTTGATTTACTTCATCTATTAGCCAAGTGGATCAAGGCAGTGGATTGTGAATCCACGATGCACAAGTTTAATTCCTACCATTTGCCTCATCCAACTCAAGTAGTTAGACCAAATAATGGAAGGGACTCCCACTTTCAAAATTGGTAACCCTCCTTTAAAAAGGCCACTCATTATTCAAGTTCCCAATGAAGACCAAATACAAATTTTTAATAATAAAGGATTAGAATATATATTTATATTCATTTTTATCTAAATATGCTCTAATTATTCTTAGAATAGCTATATTTTTAGATATAGTTTTAGGTAAATAATAATAGATTTTATATTTTTAGATAAATAATTTTGGAAAGAAACAAACGCCCAAATTGGATATGGGATGAATTATGATTTCATTATTCATTTAAAGCCAATGGAATAGGTTTTTTTATTAGATGAATCAACTTTGTGATCTTATTGAATCGTAAGAGAAAAAGGATAGTTGTTATCCATTTTATCAATTATTTGATACTTATTAGTTCCAATTTGATTTTTTTTTGTTTCGGTATCGACTTAGGAATCAAGATTGACCTTATTTATAAGATTTGTAAGAAAAAACTTGAGAATTCTCCAATCAAAATATTTTCTATGGAAGAGGATCTCCGTCTCGATAATATCTTCTTCTATCTGAGACTCCTATTTGGTCTAATAAAAAATGATTCTATCATTTCTATATCTGCAATTCAATATGTATGTATATTTATATATATATATATATATCATATTTATTATTTATTATATGGCTCTCTTACTCTTTTCTTACATAATTTAGAGTCCTTTAATGGTCAACTCTTTTATAATTTTTTTCTATATTCATATTTCATTTCTATATTGATATTAATTATGAATAACTAAGAAAGAAAATAATAAATAATTCTAGCAAAATTTGGAGTAATTTTCTAAATTCCTATGCATATATAATTTCTCTTATATGAGCCCGCTTAGCTAAGAGGTTAGAGCATCGTATTTGTAATGCGATGATCATCGATTTGAATCTAAAAATTACTACTAATAAACCAAAATCCCCTACATGATTAGTTATAAACGCTTTTTGACAGGCATTTTACGTAATAGTTCTTGTGAACTAAAACCCTATTAATAGATAAGAATATTTTATTTTAATTTTTCTTGGAGTGGGTCTGATATTGGGGGGACTGGGAGTAGTATTATTTACCAATCTAATTTATTCTACTTTTTCATTGGGATTGTATTTAATTTTTATATCCTTATTCTATATTTTATCAAACTCTTATTTGGGTTGCTAAATCAATGCTAAAGTACTTAGTTTTTAAGTGTGACTAACATCTTTTAAGCATTGTATGAAGAAAGGTCATCGAAAGGATCTTGAAGACCCACCGAAGCACGAAAGCTAAGACCTTTCAAAAAATGGATTCCTACTCAAAGAATGCATAATCATATGGATAAGCTCACACTAACCAATCAATTTGGGATCCAACTCGAGATGTTTCTTAGGACTCAAAGGATTACGTATGGGAAATATTAAAATTGTTCTTTCCAGTAGTATCACTACTGTCTTTTTTGTAATTTTGTTATTAACAGAACTATATGATATAGTTCAGTAACTACCCTCATTGAATTATTTGGTCCCATTCATTATCAATGGGATTGGGCATAGTAAGCGGCGAAATGCTTTAAGGAGTTGAAAATAAGTGTAGATCCAGATATTCCTGAATTGGTCAAGCTCTTAACATTACTTTAGTTATGAAATAATACAAAAAAAAAACAAGATTATATTATTTTTTCATTATTCTTTTTTCTCAAAAAAAAAGGAAGAAACTTTGGGATTGTTAAATCACCAATGAAATGGAAATAAAACAATAGAGCTAGTATAGTATTTTTTTAACTCCTCCTAAAGGAAGGGTGGTTATTGGATCACTCTTTATTTATTTCAAAAAGCTCAATAAACGGAATAGAGATATTCTAACTGCCTATGTAAATAACTTTTACAAATAATGAAGAAACTAATAAGTTAAAATAAGAAGCAATATAAAATAAATCAAATTTGTATTGAATTCTCCTTCTTTTCTTGCACTTTCTTCTTTTCTAACTCTCCCTTCTCTTCTTGTCGGGGGCTCCTCATGAAGATGGCAGACACATTTTCTCTTGGATTTCACTTCAATTGACTTAGAAGTTGGCTAGAGACTTAGGTTTGTAGCTTGCCTACGTTGCCTGCTAGCTCGTTCATTTGGGTCTCAAAATGTTTTATGCTATTCCTCGTCTCCTGTTGAAACTACAAAGTATTGGAGTATTAGTAGTTAAAATTTTCATAATCTCATCCAAAGACATACCTCCAGCTTGCGGTGGTGGAGGTGGAGTAGGTAGTGGTGCTGTTGGTGGATCCCAAGTGAAGGGTTATATCTAGGGGGTTGCTACATGGTGGGAGGTTTGAAGTTGACGCCACTTCCTTGTTGGCGACCCCTGTAACATAAGTTTAGATGATCCTTTTACCTCGAATTGTATGTACGGTCATAAGGATCATACCCTCGTATTGCCCTTAGGGTTCTCTGATAGCATACACTTGTTAATCATCCTACAAGGTAGGGCATGAATAAGTAAATAACTAGATAATGATCAAATTGTACCTTGGCCATCCCATTTCCAACAATGGATTACTCTACCAAGGATGTAAGCTTTGTGAGTTGCTGATTCAAGCTCAAGATAGTAGCATCCTAAGTTTTTGGTGTAGAGGTTAGGATGTTGTTCCTATTACCCTAGTATTGCAAGTTAGATGTAATGGTTTCTATCAACCTCTTTGCATCAGCCGGTGTCTTGTCCATTAATGCCCCTTTACATGCGATGTGGAACTCCTTGAGAAAAGTTTCAACTTTCTAAGGAAATTTTTTTTACTAACGCAAAAAGAAAAGTTTTCAACTTTAACTGATATACTGTAACACCAGTAGCATTCATCCCTAAACATGTGATGTGGAACTCTTTGAGAAATTTTTTTGAGTCAATCATATAGGTAGATTCCAATGGGTTATTATCCTTAAAACTTGTAACAATAGGAAAAGCACAAATTAGATCAGGTCTAATCTTAAATTCAGGTTCTTCGTTAGGATAATTAAAGCAAAAAAAAAAATCAAGGATAAAGGTAAGAGTCGCAAGCTCCTTTAATGTGTGTTAGTACTTCTCCATAGTAACTTAAAGTTCCTCTACATGCTCCTTTAATTTTTCTTTAACTTCCTCATCAAATAATGAATTGCCATTCTCAAGTATTGGAATGTACTGAATACGTTCAGAATGTTGAAGCCTCGTTTAACCTGTAATAGGAGAAAACAAAAAAAAAAGATTAAATGGGGAAATAAGTAAACATTTATTGTCTATAGGAAATTTCTGTAACCTTGTAAGCTTTAAAGGGCTCTGGGACATATAAAACAGAAAATAAGATAAGAAAGGTTTAAAAATAAAGAATAAAATAACACCAAAAATAATAAGTAAAAAACATCAGCTCTCTAGCAATGACACTAAAAATTTAATAACTTATCACACTCTACCAAATAATAAATTCCTAACTGGACCTTACTATGTAGTATGGTGAGCTAAAGTTAAAACACAAAGAGCTAGAATGCTATTGTTATTTCAAATTTTGTAGATGAAAGAAAATAAAAACCCTTAAAGTGAAGAAAGAAAAATGAATTAAAATACAACTAACACAACCAAGGTGATAAACACAATGCAAAAGATGGTAAACTAATAACAATATCAATTAAATAGGTACTATGTATCATTATGATTATGGGACAATCATTAATCCTCGAACCTAGATAAATGGTGCATTAGCTAGGATTTTTATCTTATGGATTTGATCAAGCTCTCAATTCCTCTATTACTCTAAAATAGGTAAATATAATAAGCTCTAGAAATACCTATATTGTTAGCCCTAAATGACACTTAAAGAGGGGGTGAATTAGGTTCTTAAACTTTTAAAACAAATAAAGAAACAATAACTTACGGAAGCTAAGTAAAAATAATTATGAAGCAAATAATATAAAAAGTACTAGAGATTATCGAAAAATAACACTAAATATAACCTTGAAACTTGTAATAACTTACAACTCCTTTTTAGCCCAAGGATAACCAACTATTCTTTTTCAAGGCTCAAGAATAACCTTTTGATAAATTCTTTTTATAGGCTCAAGAATAACCTTGAAATAACGAAACAATTTCTCATAAATAGAGGGAACATAAATCTCACACAAACTTGATAAACAAGCACTCTTAAACACGTATACAACTTAAACTCTCAAAACGTTTAATCAGATTTGTAAAGCTCTTATTCTATGTAATAATTCTATCTTTTTCTTCTTGCTTTCTCCGTTATTTATAGTGTAGAAATACTGATCCACCCATTGGAGTATCTGTTACTGAAGTATCGGTTGGCATCAATTGATTTCTATTGACCATTGGACATCTTTTGTTACCATTGGATATATTTTATATCCATTGGACAAATCTTCTATCCATTGAGTAATATGACTGTTGCATTCAGTTCGGTCAACCGATAAGCCATGTTCGATAAATCGATCTTCTAAAGTTATTCATTTGGTCGAGTGATGGCCAATGTTCAGTTGACTGTTCTTCATTTGATCAGTCGATCACCCTCAGACATTCATTCAATCAATCATTCTACCTCGATCAGTTGACCGATCCTCCTTCGGTTAACCGATGCTTCCTTAAGTGTTGTAGTTCGATCAACCGATCCTCTATATTTGATTAATCGACCTTCGATCTTCAGCAGCATCAATATGTTATTGTTTAACTAAACATCTTCTTCAACATACCTATCTTTAAACACCCTTAACAAAAATATTAGTAAAAGGAGTGCTTTTTCATCAAGAAAATCGGGTGGAACTTCCTTTGGTTTAACATATATCTATACTATAAACTCGAATAAGTTCTCTAAGTTTAATAGAGAAAAAGCATTACATGATAAAGAACAACTAACTTAGGCCACTAAATCGCAAGCTCAAAAAGTGTAACCCAAAAGATTGAAACCTTAGACGAATTGGCTAAATTTGCTTATAAACCCAACAAGTCTATTGCTACATTTGGAAATTGCGAATGACTATTAAGTATCACATACTCAAGCCTAACATTGGAATTAGAAAATTACATAAAAGGTAATCAAGCCTAGAGATAATATCTCATCCTTGACATTGAACCTAGGTTCCATCCCAAACTAAGCTTTAAAGCGCCAAATTCAATACAACTCAATCACATTCTTACAAATAATTACCCATTATCCTTTTTATACCTTCTAATTCCTAAACACCTAGCCACACATGCTCAAACTAATCATAACATCAATTAAATAAGCATAACTCATACTTAATCAAATAAAACCATGGCCGGAAAATTCAAGAAAAGAAAGCAAAATTGTAATTCAATACTTAATCTATTGAAAACCTTAGCTTTTATGCTAATAATTAACTAAACATAATCCAATTCACAAGACCCAAACTAATTACATTAAAATAGAAATTCTAGCACACCCAAACTAAATAAAAGTTGAAATTAAATTATTTAAAACCTAAGAACATGCATCATTCTCAACTATAAAGAACAAAATGCCCATAAGCGTAAAAAATAAACAAAAACCTATAGAATAAACCATCACCCAATAAAAAATCAACAAAGTCAAACTTGGAATAACAAGTAATTAAGCTTAAACAACCAAAATCAAGGCTATAAATTGAAGAAACAATTGTTTATTGATATATATCCAAGAACCCATACCTTATCAAACACATTCAAACTTAAAAGTCATCAAATATTTAATCTATATGCCTTGAAAGATATAAAAACAAAAATACAACTCCCATATCATTAAACAATTGAAAAAAAAGGCTAAAAACTATCCAAAAAACTTCATTAAACTGCTAGAAATTCAAATATAAGCAAAACTAAATATATAAACCTAAGAACATTATGAAACTTCAAGAAAACTAAGAGAAACAAGATGAAAAGGTTAGGAAATTAGGGTTGTCTTCCTCTCTCCATGTTTACACTTTTAGAGGCTTTAAAAACCCTTCCCAAATAAGGTAAGGCTAATCATTTGGTAAAGACCCTTCTATCCCTATTTTTTTTGGGAACAGTGCATCAAAGGACGTCATTTAGGGTGAACAACCCCTGCCCCAACCAATTTCTTCCAAAACTTGATGCTTTGATCCATAATTTGTATCAAGAGAATAAACCTGTCATTAAGCACATAATAATAAAAGCTGAGCACTTTTAAATAAAAAATAAGCATTAATTCAATTTGAATGGCATACTTAAATATAACAAATTTCATCCCTATCACCCTCATTTATAAGGAGAAGAGTAAAGCATTTCATGATAAGCACATTTCACATAAAACATTTAGTGTAAGTCAGAAAGTTAGCCTCTATCATTCCAAGCTCAAACTTTTTTCAAGAAAGCTATGTTTGCGATGGATAGGACCTTTCGTAGTCCCTAAGATGTTACCCCAAGGTACTTTTAAGATTAAGAGTGACATGACAAGGGAAGAGTTTGAAGTCAAGGACATCGTTTTAAGCCTTAATTTTACGGGTATCCAGTTTAAATCTTAGAGGTGATGGAGCTTTAAGCTCTAAATTATATAGGTTGATGTGCACAAATAAGTGTGGAACTAAAGATCTTAAACAAAGACTTGTTGAGAGGCAACACCTAACTATTTATTCAGCCTTTATGTCATTTCTCTTTTCTAAATAAGCTTTTAGTTGGTTTCCATTTGAGTGCCTATACTTTCCTTCTTCTTTTGTTTTTGTAGGTGCAAAAGTGAGTCCATCTATTGTGCTTATTGATAGTTGTGCATTAGTAAAGTTTTTCTAAGTGTTTGGCATGTGTTTCTTGCATGATAGGTTGATATTGTTGTGTTTTAAGGCTTATTTTTTGTATTTTTGTTTAGCATGATCTTCATTATTGTTTCTTTTATGTTTGGCATTAGTTTAGGGTAAATCTGGATCAATTTTGTGTTTTTATTTATGTTTTATGTTTTAGCATTTAATTGTTAATTTTAGGTGAGAATTAAATTTATTAATGTGTTTACTGCTTATATAGGATGAATTGGAGTTGAAAAAAATTTGTAATTTTGAATAAAAATTAAAAAAGTGAAAAAAAAACAAGTTAAAAACATTGGAGACAATAACGGTATAAGAAGTAAGGAAGAAGGCATGCCAAAATTTGAAAAACACACTTCCCGAGGAAGCCAATTCCAAGGTCTACCAACACTATTCTCGAGTGAGAGTCTTTACAGCCAAACATAACCTCTTAAGAGATAACGTTGACCAAATGGCTCTCACACAAGCTTTGTCCAAGTGGCTTCTCATATGCTGGAGAGTAAGAGTTGCATGCTAGAGAGCAAAAAAGAAAAGTCTTCCACCCAAAATGCATAAGCTAATCACATGAAGAGCTAGAGAAAGAGTGATCAAAACACAAAGGACCCAAAAGCTTCAAAGCACTGCCTTAAAAACACCAAAATGTAAGAGCTATAAAAAAACACATGGGACAAAAAGGGAAGACAACCTTCATTATTATTATTTTCCCAATATGTTTTTTTATTTTAAATGATATGGATATGGATCAATTTATTTCTATTATGAGTGACTAAACTTGTTTTAAGATTTGTTGTTTGAACTATTTGTGAACATTTGGTTATTGATTTAATGTTATAAATGTTTGTGTTATCAACTGAGCTTAAAACCTTGCAATAAATCGAGAGAGTGAGTGTTAGGGGTTAAATTTATAATATTTTTATATGTTATTTGATGTTAATTTAACCTTATTTTAGTGCTTAAATGTTCCATTTATATGTTATTGTATTTACTTTGTATGAGGGAGCTTAAATATGGAGATTGGAGTTAAAAGAAGAAGGCAGAAGAGAAAGGAAAGCGTGTAATGCTAGAAAGTGAGAAAGAGAGGG
>JAOXYD010000009.1:2028723-2040157 GCA_028565735.1 Pinacopodium congolense | reverse complement strand
GACCATACGGCTTTCAATGCTTTTTTTTCTTGAATTTATCCTTCTTCCACATCTTCTTTTCTTTCTTCTCTTCTTTCTCTATTTATTCTTGTAATCGTGGGCATTGCGATCTCAAATGTCCTTTTACACCACACTCAAAACATGTTTTATTAGATAACTTATATTTTGAATAAGATGTACCTTTTTGACGCATTGAGGCATTTCGCATGAACTTCTTTAACCTTCTTATGATGAATGCGAGCTCCTCATTTTCACTTCTAATCAACGATCTTCATTGTTTCTTTTTCTTCATTGTCGCTTCCCTCCTTTTTATTCGCTTTGAATGCCATATTCTTCTTCTTTGACGTCTCCTGTTCTTCTTGGATATTTTTCACCCTCATCTCATATGTTAGAAGTGAACCAATGAGCTCGTCAAGAGGAAGTGTGATGATATCCTTAGCCTCTTATATCGTTGTCACCTTTGTTTCTAATGTCTTTGGTAAAGACATTAAAATTATCCTACATAGCTCAACACTAGAATAGGTCTTACCTAGACCTTTTAGCGCACTTATAATATTATTAAAATGAGCATACATTGAAAAAATAGTTTCATCATGCATCATACGAAAAAGTTCATAATCGTGAGTAAGCATGCCTTTTTGGCCTCCTTAACTTGATTGGTACCTTCATGAGTAATTTCAAGAGTATGCCATATATCATAGGTAGTTTCACACATTGCAATCCTATAGTATTCTTTCATGCTTAAAGCACAATACAAGATATGCATATCCTTACTGTTCAAAGATGTGGACTTCCTTTCATCTAGGTTCCACTCATTCTCTTTCTTTAGGACTATTTCATTTAATATGAGTTTGGTTGGAATAAAAAAGATTAAGTTTCCATTGTCTATAAATCAATATTTTCCCTCATCAAGTAACATCTCATCATATTCTTCCAATACATATAATTGTTACCATCGGAGAAAGGTGTTCTATATGCATTATGCCCATCTAACCTATATGAGGAACCTACATAATTCATGAAATGTGCCATTTGATCTTTCCTCACAAATTTGTTAGAAGTTAAGCTCATAGTGAGACATACGCTCTAATACCAATTGTTAGCCCAAAATGGCACTTAAGAGGGGGTGAATTAGGTTCTAAGAATTTTTAAGTGAAAAACACAAATATAAGAATACGATAACAATAAATTTAATAATTTGTCGAAACTAAATAAATAAATATGTAACAAATAGATGAAATGAACTTGTACTTATTGAAAATAAAAATAAGTAATACAAGAAATAAATTTGATAACAACTTACAAGCGCCTTTTAGGATCAAGGATAACCCACTTTTCTTTTTCAAGGCTCAAGAATAACCTTATGACAAAATCTTTTTGTAGGCTTAAGAATAACCTCTCAAAATTAAGTACACTAATAAACTCGCAGCACAAAAGTGACACTCAAATATAAAATTGTTTTCAACACTTGTATATCACTTGTATTTCCCTAATTTTGTTATATATCTCAAGACTCGTTTAACCTAGTATTTATAGAGTAATATAAGATTAATCTGTTCGTTAGCTCGTTTATTTGACAATTAATTCTTTAGACCGTTGGACAGATGTTGTGATCGTTGTGCAAATCTTCTATCTATTGAGTAATATGACCATTGTGCTTTGTTTGGTCGACTGATAGGCCATGTTCGGTCTATCGGTCTTCTAAATGTGTTCATTTGGTCAACCAATAGCCATCGTTTAGTCGACTAATCTTCATTTAAATGATCAATCTTTATTCGGTCAGCCGATCTCCTCAAAACGTTCATTCGATCGATTGATAGTCAATACTAGGTCGATCAATCTTCCTTCAATCAGTTGATCCTCCCTTCAGCGCTGGTGTTTAATCAATCGATTTGTATTTGGTTAACCGATCTTCTCTTTATTCGATCAATCAAATGTTATTGCTTAAATGCTCCAATCAACCTATCCCTATATACACTTGAACAAGGGTATCAGTAGCAAAGTTGTTTTGTCATCATCAAAATAAGGTGGAACCTCCCTAGGTTCAACAATTATGTCAAGAGTTTGTTAAGCATATGAGTAAGGAGTTCGAGATGAGTATGATGGAAGAGTTGAATTTCTTCCTAGGACTTTAAATCAAACAAATGAAAGATGACATTTTTCTCAACCAAGCTAAATATATAAGAGAATTACTTAAGCAGTTTGTCATGGATCAAATGAAGTCATTAAACACTCCAATGAGTACCTCCATAAAGTTAAACAAAGATGAAAAAGGTAAAGAAGTGGATAAGCTTTATTGAGGTATTATTGATAGTTTGTTATATTTAACTGTTAGTAGGCCTAACATAATATTTAGTGCTTGTTTATATGCACAGTTTCAATCATCTCTTAAAGAATTGCATTTATTAACAGCTAAACGTATTTTAAGATACTTATATGGTACATCTTTTTTATCCTAGAAACACTTGTTTGGATCTACTTGGCTATTCTCATGTTGATTATGTAGGAAGCATGTTAAATAGAAAAAGTACTTTTGGTGCATGTCATTTATGAGGTAATGCATTAGTTTCATAGTTTTGTAAAAAACAAAATTTTGTTCAATTATCTATGGCAGAAGATGAATATGTAGCTGCCAGTGGTTATTACACTCAAGTTTTAGGGTTTAGATAACAACTTAGGGATTATGTTTTGGATTTATGCAAAATTCCTATAAGATGTGATAATACAAGCAATATTTCTTTAACCAAAGACCCTATTCAATATTCTTGAAGCAAGCATATAGAAATTTGTTATCATTTCATTAGAGATTATGTTTACAATGGTGACATTGAACTTGAGTTTGTTGATACTTTGCATCAATTAATAACTATTTTCAGAAAACCATTATGTGACGACCGTTTTTACACCATTAGAAAAGAGATAGGCATGATAAATGGTAATTCTCTGTGACATAGTCTGTTTATAAATGTTTGTAGCTTTATACATATGTTTATCTTTGGTGATTCCAAAAAGGGGAAGATGCTTGTGATATTATATCCTATTTGGTGATTCCAAAAAGGGAAAGATGTTATTTTTCTCTTATTGCATAAATTTAGGGGGGGTTAATCCTTAATATTAATCATTTTATGGGGAGTTTGTAAGCAAAATATAATGATTATGTGATATTTTATTTATGAGTTATTGAGATTAATTATTACAATATCACTTGGTTTTATCATCACTAAAAAAGGGAAGCTTATTGAACTAAGGGGAATTCCACCTTATTTTGATGATGACAAAACAGCTACTTTACTAATGTTTATGTTTGAGTGAAATGAATGATAAGTGTTTGGATGATGAAGTTTAACTTTCTTAATGAGTCTTGGAGCTATAATGGAAGTCATGAAGATCATATATAAAGACTCAACCCTTTGAAGAAGTGAATTAGTTTGTTAAAGTTTAATTTATGTAATTTCTTTTATAAGTTTTACTTAGCTCATTATGGCCATCAAAGAGACTCATTCAATCATACTTACATTCATGATTTAAAAAATACATGTAGGAGCATAATCAAAAGGAGTTATATGATTAATGTTTATGAGTGTAAAAAATCCTTTTGATGTGTGAATTTATTGAATAAGAAAGCATAGAAAAAGTATTGATAGACTTAAATAGATAACTAAGATTATGGTTGATATTAATGATAGCCTGGTTATCTATGAATGAACATTTCCTAAAGGTTGGTTTACCGAATCTGTGAATAGGTTGACCAAATGAAGTAGATTTCAAGGATAAATTTTAGTAACAGCTGTATTACACAACAAAAAAAAAGAAAATTCATGAATATGACCATTGGTCAAAGATTTTATTAGTTGAAAAATGGCTAATGAGTGTTGGTTTTAGTACAAATAGCAGTGGATTACATGAGTTAATAATCCAATAATAATTTGAAACCTTTTATGAGCATTCTGAATTTTATAAGTGCTTGGTGTGTTTTGTGAATTAGTTCAAGATTTTCTTTCTTTCTTGTGCATTTATTCAAGCTTTTAAGAGTGCCTCTTTCACGCATCAAGTGAGTCTAAGTGAAGCATTCTTTTCAATATTTGTATTTCAATGAGGTTATTATTGAGGCTAAGAAAAAGAAGAGCCATGGTTATCCTTAAGCCATAGAAGGAGGTTGTACTACAAATGTTGTATTTTGATATTGCTTTAGTAAAATCATCTCAACATAGTTGTGTTGGGAACTAGATGTTGGAGCAAGTGGACTACATTGAACTAGTATAAATCAGTGGTGTATTTTTTTCCCTACTCTTTATTTTTTATACTCTTAGTTTATTTTGCTTAAATTTGATATTTTTGTTTAAAGCTTCTACAAGTATTTATCAAATTTATCCGTGCATCTGAAAAAGAGTTTTAAAACCTAATTCACCCCCCTTTTTATATGCCATATAGGACTTATAAAATACTTGTTATATTGTTTATGTTTCATGACTTATCAAAGAATTATGCTTAAGTTTACACATTTTCAAGTTATTCGATATTCATGAGATTTTATTATTTATTTAGAGTTATGTTAGAGTTCAATTTAAGTTGATGATTTTTTTGAATCATCTATGAGCTATCCTTGGATGTTTTGTAATTTCTAAACTCATTATTTAGCTCTTGTATTAAGATTAATCAAAGTATGATGCTTAAGATGCTTACTTTGATTAATATGTCTAGTTAAATCAACTTTTAGCTAAAGATTTGTATGTAAAAAAATTAAGTGAGATTTTTTTATATTTAAGGGAATGGTCTTTGTTTATCAAAGGTCTAAAAAATCTATTTTTAAGCTTACCACTTAAGAAAGATTCATAGATGATCTAAGACTTGAGAAATCAATTTGGGCTATTAGAATAGTAAATAAATAGCACAAATTAATCACTGCATGAACAAACCTTTATTATTTGTGGGAGAATAAGTTTTGAGATTAAAAACTCAGAAGTTAGCTTCCTAACCTTAAATTCTATTAACTTAATTTGATGCATGAACAAACTTCAAATTAGGATTAATAGAGAAAATTCATAGTCTTAACCATAGCTTTGCCTTAAAATTATAAGGATACTCTACATAAGTCTCCAAAAATGTTAAGTTCTCAATTAATTCATTGAAAATCTATTCCTCAACTGATTTTCATAATTTGGTTAATTTAGCTAATTTTTTATATAATGTTAAAGTTATTTTTTCACTATTTGAAACCGGATAGGATAAATTAGTGATTTTCGTCTTTTTAAGTAATTGACTAAAATTTCCTAATAATTGTAAGCAAATTATCCTAATAATTGTATTTTTTTTTCCTTATACAGACTAACATCCAAACTTTTGTCCACTATATTACTTTTTCAATAAATGCACTTGCTTGTAAAGTTGGTTAAAAATCAAATTTGAAATTATGTTACAAATTAAGTCACCTAACTAACAAACACAACGTAGAACACATCTAACACCTCCCTTTCTCCTATTTCTTGCTTTGGCCAATCTACTTGGAAAAAGGATAGACACTTGGTTAAAAATAACTAAATGTGAACCCCTTAACTTAGGAGGACTGTCTTGTCTTCCTCCTTTTTCGAGAATTGTTTCCTCTTTCTCTCTTTGGATCACCTTCTTCTTTAAGGGTCCTTCTATCTTCTTTTCACTCCTCAAAGTGATGGAAAATGCATCATCTCTGAGGTTCCTCTCAGGATAACTAAGGATTATTATGGAGCTTTGTGCATAAAGCTTTCTTAATGCATTTGCTAGCTTTCTCTCCCAATTCTCCAAGTTTTTTAGCCCACTCCTCGTTTCTTACTACAATTAAAGAGTGTTAATGGCCAGGTTCTTAACTATTTCTTCAAGGACATGCCTCCTACTTGTTGTGATGGCTATGGATATAGAGGCCTAGGCTACAATTGTTGTGTCCCTTGGTTAAATCTCAGAGGTGCTTTAAATCCTTATTGCTTCTATAAGGTTGCAAGCCTTGTATTGGAACTTATTCCTTGCTAAGGGTTTCCATAAGGTTATTCAATTTGACTGGAACTATATAAGGTAAATCATATCAAGACATAACTATGATAAATTAAATATTGCATTATTTAATATCATATATTGCAAAACTCATTATACATAAATCCATACTATTATGAAATTTAGTCATGGAGCCAATTTTTAGAGAACCACATTCCCTATATATAACCAAGGAAATCTAAATATAACTTATTACATTGATCTTATCGAAGTCATTCTGCATTTTAAATGCCTAATTCTATTTAGATTATCTTTGAACTTTTCAAAATTAAAATTAATATTTCATTAAATATACATAACTATATCACATAAAGTCATTAGAACATTTAATGAAATACAAGTACTCATCCTTTGAAGAATTGTTACCACACCATATACATCATATGTATCATTTATAACAATTTAATACCATAATCTTCGTTTCATTAAAGGTTGATTTGGTTATCTATAAATACAATGAGTTTCACAAGTTTTATATGATTCGCAATCAAAAGGATACATATACCCTTATACGTCACTTTATGACTCTCATTATATCGATTTAACTAACATAGCATGAAATGATACTCTTACTTATCAAACTTTATACTCTTGCCACTTTAAGGCAAGCATAAGTCACTCTTAATCCATTACATACAAACTATTTGTATAACATGGACTAACTACTTTTACTCAATAATCTATTTCTTATCTTGCCTTAAACATTGTGTTAATGTTGAATCTAAATTTAGTATGATATACTTAAAGCATGAATTGAAATATACATATAATCTTTATCATATCAGTTATTAGCAAGAAAAGTCATGCAATCATTTTCTTCTAATGATAACTATTATCATATCATAGAAAATGCCTTTAATTATAGTTTTTATTTATGCTTTTAAGTAGGTTAAACTAATTGGAACATTTTTTTTAAGATACTATACTTATTAGCTCTATTTTATACAACTATTTCCATTACGCTATCATGTTGTTGGCATTCATCTTTCATGTTGCCTTAAAATTTTTGAAAAATTGTCAAATCAAATGTCACTACATTTATGTCATCTACATGACATTGACATATCTCTCAAACTTTATCAATAAAATCCTTAGCATGGATTATAGCAAGATTGCATAGTACACATACAATTCTTTCCTATTTGAGAACGTTTCTCAAACTAGCTCTATATCCAAAAAATTCAGTTCATTACTTAGTATCAACTATACTAACAAAAGTATTCTATTACTTAAAATAATATTAATGTAAGGTAAGCAAGTAATTGGTTAAATGACATGAAAACCAAATAAGATTAGGACTTTAATCATTTATTTGGCTAGTCCTACTATTTTAAACAAACTACTAGCCTCATTATTAATTTGAGAAATTATCATATAATTTCCTAGTAGGCTAAGATCTCATTCTGACTTAATTGACCTTGAGTTTGCTCAACAAACTAACTAAATTAAAATTAAGTAGATCATGTTTGTCAATCATATCTCATATGATTCCTAGATCTGTTAGGTGACAACTCTTTGTCAAAACATATATTATATGTTATCCCTAATCTTGCTTCTAAATTCATATGATCATAAGTTTACTCATCCAAATCATACAAATTTAGTCGAGTAGAACCCATTATTATAAGATTAAACATATTCGAGTAAAAGTGGCCTTGAGTTTGTTCAACAAACCTAACAATAAACAGAACTCTGGTTTATTCCTATAACAATGGAAGGCAACAATTATGTTATTAATATATATATTTAACATGTAATTCATGTACACTTAATCAAATTATTCGCACAAAACATCAAGTTTCGTCTAATTCTAGTTATTGATCTATTCATAATTTAAAATAATAATTCCAACTCTTTGGAAAACATTAAATTAAATTAAACCATTGATTCATTGACAAAATTGAACTTCTATTTCAAATAGAAATTCAATTCAATTTGAAAACAATTTTCAAATTCAATTGAAAACCATTTCCAATTTTCTTAACTCCTTTAATAATTTAATTGAAAACAACTTTGAATAAATTTTTCTTCTTGCTTAGAAAAACTCTTTTCACAAATTAAATAAGTAAAACATTCGAATCTCATTAGAAACCTTATTTTCTAATATAATTAGATAAACGAATGTTTAATCTTATTAGAAAAATATTTTTCTAATAGAAAATATTTCTTAATTAGAAAACATTTTCTAATTTTAAAAGAAAACTACTTTCATAATTAAATAAAAAATATTAAATTTTATTTAAAAAGTCGTTTTTATTATTTATTTAGAGATTTTCTTAATTAATTAGAAAACTAATCTTTAATAAATTAGAAAACTCCTTTTCAAATAAATTAAAGAACACTCATTTTCTTTGATTAATAAATGAAAATATTTTTTTATCAAATTTAATTAGGATAAAATCTTTTCTAATAAATCAAGAAGCTTATTATTCATATTATTAAAGAAACAATTTTTAAATAAAATAGAATGATAACTCTTTAAATAAAATAATAAAGTTAATTTATTTCAATCAAATTGAAACAAATTAATTTAATAAAAATCACCTTTCTTAATTAAATAAAGAAAATAACTTTTATTAAATCAAAGGAGTCTAATTAATTATTAATTCTAATCTAATTAGAGAAATAATTAATTTTAATTCTAGAAAAAATTTTAAATTTTAATTAAGAATCAATTTTAATTATTAATATTAATCTAATTAAGAAAATAAATATTATATTTTTGGAATTGATTTTAAATTTAAAATATATTAAATCCTATTTAAAATAAAATTATCTATATTCTTGTTTGGTTTATGGGTAATATAAGAACAGGATATATTATTTTAGTCTCCAAACAACTCTTGTTCTTACTTAAAGTTAAGGTAATCTAGACACCCTTATTCCATAACTAGAATATCTTAACTCCAACAAAAAAACAATCCATATTCCTGGCTTAGGATTAGCCTATCCTTTAATCCAAACAAGAAGCTTCTTCCTCATAAGAAACCCTAAGAATAAACCCTAGCCACATTCTAACAACTACCGCCGCCAGCTCCTTTTGTAGCCATCGCCATCACCCCCAACGTCCAAACGTCCAACAGCCGCTATGGAAGCCGTGTCCTCTGCTACCGCCAGTCATCGTTGCCCACTTCTCTAGCTAGTCACCCAAAAACGCAGCCATCGACAACCATCTATATGGCTCTATGGGTTTCACAAACCCATGTTCTCACCACTGTGATTGACAGTTGCAAGTGAGACATCCGGTGGCCACCAATAACGCCGCCGCTACCGCATCTCATGCATCAGTCGCCATCTTCATGTGAGTCACAACCACTGGTTTTTTCTTGCTTCGACACTGCCAACGTCCATACGATTTGTAGCAACAATCCTCCTAGTGATGAAGGAAGCTCCAGATGACAGAAATAGACCAGAACAAGTTCTGGGTTCCTCTTCGGCAGCAGCCAAACAGCTGTTGTCATCTAGTGCTTAAGGAGCTTCGCCGCCACTGGACAGTCCAACCGTCTGCTTGCCGTCAGCGCTGTCACCTTCGACTAGCAACCAGAAATCCATTCTGGTCTCTTATTTCTGAAGCTTGAGGGATCCTTTATGATTATTATTTTATTACCTATCCTAGAAAATTAAAGTACGATTTGATTTAATATTTAGTTGTAAATATTATATTTTTTTTATTAAATTTTGTATATTTTATAAATTTTTATTATATTTATCTTCGTGTTATATCAGTGTATTGTTTTTATATTTTTGTGATATATTTTTTTATTTTTATATTTAGAAAAATTAAAAATTAAAGTCGAAATTATTTTAAAACAGGCCCTAAAAGAAGCAGCAGATAACACTTTCCACAAACACTAACCTGTTTGAGAAAGCTTTGGTTTTTGAATTTAATTTTCAAATTTTTTAAATATAAAAATCAATAAAAAATATCACATAAATCGAAAAAAATATTGTAATACAGCACAGAAATCAAGACAGACATCACAAAAATCTATAAAAATACACAAAAACCAATAAAAAATATAATATTCACAATCAAAAATCACAATCAAAAGCTCAATCAAACAGCCCTTAATGCATTAAAAACTAAAGGGCTTCCTGTTTCAATTGTGTTAATTAACAATTAATTAACCCAAAAAAAGCGAATGACTAGTATTTCAAGAAACCAAAATATGTCTTCTTACTGATTCAAAATAGGTAAAGCACAGCAGAAGCCTTTTCTAGAAAACATAGAAAAGGACGGTATCACATATATTTAGAAACATTTTTTAGAATACACTTTTCTAGATTTTTAATGACATAATTTCAATATGAACACTTCAAACTTAATTGCAATAACTTGGAATTCAATTCCAGAATATAGATCAATAACAATCAAACAATAACATGATTCAATCAAATTATAGAATAAAGATCGCTCTGATACAACTGTTGGAAATCGGGAATCGATCAAATAACGCAATGGAAGCAAAAAACAACACAAAAAATTTTCTTTTTCTTTAGATTTCTCATAAAGTTAAAGTCTCGATATTCTATAATATGATTAAGTTGCAAAAAACAATAAAGCATAAATATTAATTCATACTTTATTTTCGAAACTTGAATGAAGTCTTCATTTTCTCGTATCCTTATAGAAAAGCCACTCTCTAGCCAACACATGTGTCCAGCCTCTAACGGTATCCACAGGTTTACTAGAAGAGAACTCAAAACAATTTTGAGAGGAAATAGAGGCGTACTAGCAACCCTAAGGTTGGCTCCTTATATAATGAAAAAATTATATTTTTTCTAATATTAAAATTAAATATAAATCATAATTAAAGCCTAAATTTTAATCATAATTTTAATTTAACTTTAATTTAATCGAAAATTTCATATTTGATCCTAAAGTTTCTTAAACTTTACAATTAAGTTCAATTTAATTAAATTTTGTTCTCTTCCAATATACCTATATGTGTGATCCATTATTAGATTCCTAATATGTTGACAATAATCATAAATTATAATTATAATTCATAAATAGAATTAGATAAATTAAAGTTCCTTCTAATTCATCTTTAATTCTCTAATTAAATAATTTATGATCACAGATCAAGATTGACGTCTAACAACATGTCATGACCACCAAAATATTAAGAATGTCAAAGTGGTGTTCACTTAACCTGTCCGTGCATAATTTTTCGTATAATTCAATCCTTTCGTCATATAATGCTCCGATTAGACATAGAGTATGTTATGAGTGTCTTCTCTATTTGACTCTAATCATATTAGTTCTTTACCGTTAGCAATTGATTTTATTAATAACAATTGAAAACTCTTTTCAAAGTGTCATTCCATCTTGACCAAAGATTTCATAAATCAATACTAATCGAGAACAACAGAACATTCTTCCTAATTACTTTAGGGTGATGAATCCTAT
>JAOXYD010000009.1:2006270-2028623 GCA_028565735.1 Pinacopodium congolense | reverse complement strand
TTGCACGATAATCACATCAAAATCACTTATACCTGGAAATGATCAATTGAATGCAGCTAACACATTTACCATTATTCAAAATCACAATTTAAGAATGTATATGAAATGCAATTCACAATTATACATATGAAATGACTCTCTAAATAGTGGATTCCTATATATATGTATAGGAATTGGGTCACTACATTTTACCTCTCTTCACCTTTCCTACTATAACTTCTTTTATACACCTCCGATGATCATAAAATTTGGTATGCAAGTTCATCACATGATAATCTTGTCCTCCTAGAATTTAATATCAATATGAGTTTTAAAAGTGTATCTAATGTATTCGCAAAGTCACCTTCATAACTTTAATCTTTCAAACGTGGTCCTTTCAACTTATGTTTGTATTTAATGATTAAATTTGTATGTAAATTCAAACGAAATATAAATCAAACATTAAAATATTAAAATATGAATGAAATGACATAAAAATATGTATATATATACTATAAAATATATCTCTATTAATGTTCCTCCCCTTACTCCAATTTAATGAGGGACTATTCGTGGCTGCTGTCATTAATGGAGGGCTGTTAATGTATGAATTACTACTGCTATATGAGTACTTTATTACTGCTGCTGTATAAATTACTTTATTTTAATGGTTTAAGGATTAGCAGATTGTCTAACTTTGTTTAGCTTGTATTATTGACATATGGACTTTTTACGTTTGTTAATTGTTGACTTGTATATAAAGTACTGACTTTTATTTGATTAAGTGAATAAGATGTATTCATTTGATATTTTCTCTATCTCGAGTTTCTTCAAATAGTTTATATGGTCAATGCAGAAAATTCATTACTTCTATGCTTTAAAATAAGATCTTAACTTTTTGATTAATGGGTCTTGTGAGTTTTGAGTCAAACATTAATGTTTGCCTGGGCTGGAATGTGATTAAACAAGTTCACTCAATTTCTTCTAGGGGACGAAGAGATTCGTTGAGAAAAATACTCTTCTTGTTTTTTTCTTATCGGGAAAATGATAATTTCAAACCGTTGAGTTAGAAAAGGGAAACCGTAATGTAAGGCAACTTAAGGCATGAGAGGATATTATATTATGAGAACATAGGCAGGGAAAGAAACAACATCCATAATGGGCAAAAGGAAATAACGAATCTAAGATAGGTAGCGAATCAGCAGAAGGTCTCCAGACAGTTTTGTGAGCAGTGGAGACGAAGAAGGCAAGGGATTCGGTCTACAAGAGCTGACGGGGTCAACCACCCCGTTGGCGTTGGTTCGAACTGATTACTCTTACGTGTCCAAAGTCAAAGTGCTATTGAGTAAGAGATCAAACGGGGACCCTGGGAAGCCCAGTCTATTCTGATCATCCATCACAAAGAAAACGTTAGCGTTGGCGTTGACTGAAAGCAACGCATTTCAGTCTCCCTCTTTTGCCCTTTTCTATTTTAACATTTCATTACAATATCTAACCACTTTTTGCCCTCTCAACTCACGTGGACTTCGTTTCCAATTCTCATTTGTGCGTCTGATTAGCTAACCTCATCTGCTCCTGATCAAATCCGATGTTGAAAAACATTGATTTTCTAGTTTCTACTCATCCCTTCGTTAATTGTTGTCCACCGTCCAACCAAGAAAGGAACGTGAACTTGCAAGTATTGATTCGCATCATTACTGATTCTAACAATATGTTTAAGGATGATGATCTACATGTACAATCTTTACAGTGGGTTGGAGAATGTGGAGATTTAGACAAAAACATATTATATCTCTTTTATTGTCTAGGGTGTATGATTGCGCAATTCATTTTGATTTCTTAGATAAATTTTGAATCGGTGAAATTCAAAACAATTTAAGTCAAACCTGAATGATTAGAAAGTTGTTAGCAAATTAGGGAAAGAAATCATGTCAATTTTCTTTTTATTATTGAATTGGTCAATCACATTAAAACTTATTTCAACAATTTAAAAACTTCTGACGTAAATTTCCAACTTCACAATTTCTAATTCTTAAAAAAAAAAGAAGATAATTGCCTTCTAATGAAACCAAAAGAAATATATGAAGGGCAGTTGTTATTTGTTCTTGGTTCATCGAGCATAATGGTCTAACAAAAGCATGTTACCTATCAATCTTTTAGTCTAAGCTTAAAAATGTTTACCCAAAAAAAAAAATATATATCTGAAGCAGTATTCGATGTTGATCGCATGGATACTGATATAAAAGATCCAAATTTATTCTTATAATAAAAGAAATTTGATATTTTGATATTTTTACTGCGAAAGAGCTAGCTCAAGTTTGGACCAAAAGTGACGAAGACGTAGAATGAAAGGAAAAGGGAAGTGAAGATTGACAAGCAAAATAAAAAAGGAAATGCCAAAATTCTCATCTAAGCATATCTTTCACATTCTCCATATCCCTGCACTTTCTCCCCAAAATCCAAATCTAAATCTAAACTCAATATTTAACACAAGAACCACACACTGTTATCACCACTCTACACTTTGGTCTTCTTCTAAACTCTCGACCTCCTCTTTTATTGCCGAGTCCATTGCACCGTTTAAAGACTTACACACCCTCCTTCACTTTCTCTCTCCCTCTACTCCTTCTAAATTCTTCCTCTTGATTTATGGCCAATGGAAGAAGTGGACTTTCCATTGATTCAGATCTAATCATCAGTACTGGTAGTTGTGGGTTCTTAATTCTACTCAAACCGACTGGGCTTAATTCTTTCCCTGAAGAACCAGAAACCAACTGCCGCAACTAGCTACTTAATTTTACTCCAACTACTTGCACTGCTAGTATGATGGATTCCACTCCTACTAGGTCTTCTTCTCCTCCCACTACCATCCAATTCCCAGTCGACCTTCACTGTTCTCATGATCATCATGACCATGATGATCCTCTTCACCCTCTTTCCTCTGATGATAACAAACGGACGGTCATCGGTGAGACCATGGACTTCTTTGCTGGCAGTAAAACACACGTTGTCGTAGTTAAGCCCACCAAGACCGATACTGATGATTTGAAGGACGACAAAAGTCCTGGTTTGGATTTAATCGTTAACGTAAGTCTTCAACAATTCATTGATCACTTAGTTAACGTTTTTAATTGTATTGATTACTTTTTTGTTCTATCTATAGACTGGCTTGAATCTTCTCACTACCAATCGTAGCATTGACCATTCTATGTTTGTTGATGGGATGTCTTCAAACATGGAAGATAAAAGAGCTAAGAGTGAGGTATTCATCAGAAAAAGATGGAATTCCTGAATCCATTGATTTCTAACTGATATTCATAGATGTTACTTAGCTACTCCCTATTTTGGGCAGCTGGAAGTTTTACGAGCCGAGTTAGAAAGGATAAAGATGGAGAATTTACGATTACGAGTCATGGCAAATCAGGTTACTAGCGACTACAACACGTTACAGATGCATTTAGTGACACTTGCGCAGGGCCAAAAGACTTCCGAAACTAATGAAGAACGTGGTGAGGAGAAAAAACAAAGTGGAAATGGAGTAGTACCTAGACAATTCATGGATCTTGGTCTGGCTGCTGCTGGTGCTGCTACAGTTGCTGATGCTGACGAGCTTTCCCTTTCTTCATCTGAAGAAAGAACTGGCGACCGGTCAAGATCTCCCGAAAATAATGCAGAGAACGGAATTAATAACGAAGAACCGATGATACTCCATGAAGAAAAGAAGGTGTTGGATAGAGGAGAGGATAGCCCAAATCAAGGATCACAAGGTTGGGGCCATAATAAGATTACAAGATTGAATTCCTCCAAAAGCATTGATCAAACAGAGGCCACCATAAGGAAAGCGCGTGTATCTGTTAGAGCTCGATCAGAGGCCCCTCTGGTACTGTAAATTGTGTATTGAAAAATTTAAGAACTCTATTTTGAGTTACATATATTCCTTCTTTTTTCAGTTCAGTTCATGAATTTGAAGAATGTTTTTAATAGATCACTGATGGATGTCAATGGCGAAAGTATGGACAGAAAATGGCAAAAGGGAATCCATGTCCTCGAGCTTATTATCGGTGTACCATGGCTGCTGGTTGCCCAGTTCGTAAGCAGGTAATTTTTCTTTTCATTTATAATATTCTGCAAAAAATTATACTGCCTATTAGCTGCTTTAAGTTTAAGAAACTGCTTCTATCTTCTTTTAGTTGTTTATCAGTTCATATCCAGTTGACATTTTCCAAAAGAAGCAGATACCATGTGGCTTTTATTGGCTAACACCGTTAGATAAGAGAATTAGAAGATTTCTGGGATTTCTACTTTAGTGCTGCTACTGATCTATCCTGTTGGAAAACAACATAGCAAAAGGCGTTTCAAAACCCATCTTCAAGAAAACTGGATACGTCTACTACAATTTTGATCATTCCTCCGATCCCTGGATTGGAATTGAAAAGTGGAAGCTTTTTAACAGGTACAAAGATGTGCAGAAGACCGAACAATCCTCATAACAACATACGAGGGTAATCACAATCATCCTTTGCCACCGGCCGCCATGGCAATGGCCTCGACCACTTCATCGGCCGCAAGAATGTTGCTTTCAGGCTCAATGTCTAGTACTGATGGACTAACGAACTCAAATTTCTTCACCAGGACTCTGCTTCCATGCTCCTCTAGCATGGCTACCATTTCTGCGTCAGCTCCATTTCCTACGGTTACGCTAGACCTAACACAGAATGCCAACCCTTTACAGGTCCCAAGGCAATCGACACAATTCCAGGTCCCATTTCCAAACTTGCCTCAAAGTTTTGCAGATGCCCCCAAGGCAGCACTATTACCTGAAATTTTTGGACAGGTACTTTATAATCAATCAAAATTCTCTGGCCTGCAAGTTTCTCAAGGCATGGAATCGAACCAACTAGGCCATCTATCAATACCAGCAGCACCAATGCAGCTGAATTCTTTGGCCGATAGTGTAAGCGCTGCAACGGCTGCCATCACGGCTGATCCTAATTTCACTGCAGCACTAGCAGCAGCGATTACTTCAATAATAGGTGTTTCCCGCCCCAACAACTCAACTACTAGTACCGCCAACGTTACAACTACCAGCAACAGCAATGGAAAATTGACTTCAACCAATAACAATAATAATGGCAGCATTAAAATTCCTAATTCAAGTATTACAGGAAAATAAAAAAATGTGGATTTTTCACTTTTCATTGTTTTCAGCTGGCAACACCTTCTTCTGTTACTTTTCTGAAGGTGGAAAAATATATATATATATATATATAAACGTCCATTACTTAATTCTTTTTCCTTTGGGATGAACTAGGATGTGAGTTAAGCATAGCTCAATCCGTTATTCTTTGTTATTTCCATAATTTCTTTGCAGTTGTGTTCCAACCTAAATTGACTACGAATGAGTACAAGAGAAGGGGGAATAGACATAAGAAGGCTTTGAATTAGTCTATTTCTATATGGCCGTGTATTTAAGAAAACTTTGGGCTATTCCGTACGTTTTGTAGTATTGATTTTTTTAATTTTAATTTTAAAAATATATAAAATAAGAATAAAATTCTCTTTAATTTTATTTTATTTTAAAAATAGTTATTCGGTATGCAGTATTGATTTTTTTAATTTTAAATTTTAAAAATACATAAAATAAGAATAAAAATCTCTTTAATTGTATTTTATTTTGTATTTTTATTTATAAAAATATAAATTTAAGTAAAAATAGAAAATAACAAAATTGTTTTTATTTTTATTTAGAAAATATATTTATAAAATAAGAAAAACATGATAACATAATCAAACAAGTTTTAATTTTAAAATTTTAATTATAAATTGCACTTAAATAAATTTTTATTATAAATATCAATTTTTAATTAGAAAATAAAAAACAAGTAATAAACCAACTTTGTATTCATTTACTGTCAAGGGCTTTAATGATTTTTCATATAATCATTGGCACGAGCTTAGTTTTCTCTTACCAATGAACCGTGTAGTACTAATAAACTTTCTTGATCTTATAACGTCTTCTTTGGATATAATGTTAGTTCAATCTTTCCACAAGTACTTCTAAGAGTACTTTGATAAAATACCTTACGAAAGTCAAACAAATATATGAAAGATGGCAAGAGTAACATTAGAATTTTGAAGAACTTGGAAATAGCTTCTTATTACTCAAGATTGTTAAGTAAGAGAGAAATGCTTCAAATGTGAAATAATTTACAAATAAGAGAGCTATCCTATTTATAGTACTTCAACTCCTCAATGAATGGTGGTGATCATTTTGATTTAACGGTTTACATTCATTCTTTAGAATGATCTCCTATCTACCCCCACCTATTCCACCTAGCTCTATTAATTGCTCTACCAATCAAGGAGCTAATTGTGAGGTCTAGAGTTTTCCACCTGACTTTAGTTAAATGGAGAAAATTCTAGAGAAATTTGGTCAAAGCTAGGCTTTGGTTGAAAAATGAACACTACGTAACATTCTCCCTCATTCGATTTGGTGACATCCTCATTGGATCCTCCTTGTATGTCTCGATGTGCCGCTCATAATTTTATAAAGTGAGCTCATGCTCCCAACTAGCTTCACTCTAGGGTGCTCCCATCCACTTGACAAAATACTCTATATAGATCAGATGGAAACCTCCCTTTGAAATAACTCGTTGTGCTAAAATTTTGTTGATTTCATGATAGAGCAATGTTATGATGGTAGTTGGAACTCTCTTTGACTCGTCCCTACTAGGATCCTCCTTATCGTCTTCAAAGGTCTTCAAAAGGCTCACATGGAATACCGGGTGTATCTCAAGATGCAATGGTAATTCAATCAGTAAGCTAACTTGCCGACATGTTTCTCCATTAAAAACTAGCCCCTTGTGTTTCTTTTCAAACCGATAGCTTTAAAGTGAAAGGAGCTTCACAAACATCATATCTTCTTCCTCAAACTCTAAGTATCTCCACTTAGCATCGATCAACTTGTTCATCTTCTTGGCGGCCTTAGCTAAGTAGGCTCGTGTCATGTCGGACTTCTCATGCCACCTTTGGACAATTTCAATGCGGCATGACTTGGACCCTTGTAATCCACAATAAGTGTGTGTGGAGTAGTCGGTTGTCAGCACGTTGCAATTTGGAATAGGTTGGCTCCCGTTGACTCACTTCTTTACAAATTATAGGAGAATTGGGTAATATCAAGCAACTTAGCCCAATCATGCTAGTTGGCACTTATAAAATGCCTCAACTATAGGTCTAACAAGGCAGTTATCCTCTTGGTTTAGCCATCAGTCCATGGATGAAAGTTTGTTGAGAAATTGAGCTAGGACTCTATGATCTTAAATAACTCTATCTAAAATCTACTAGGCACACATGTGTCTCTATCGCTTATAATAAAATTTGGTATGCCCCAATACGTCACCACATGTTTAAAGAATAAGTGTGTGACAACTTTGGCTGTAAACTTAGCAAGTCCGAGAATGAATATACCATACTTACTGAATCGATCAACTACCACTATAATGTTATTGTATCCTTCAGACTTTAGTGGGCATGTGATGAAATCCATGGAGATACTCTCCTATGGCTTCTTTAGAACGGGTAATGACTTGAGTAAACTTGTGAGTTTATGGTTCTCCACCTTGTCTTGTTAGAATACCAGACAATTCTTCTCGAACATTTCCACATCATCTTGCATTTGAGGCCAATAATAAGCATGCTTTACAAGTGCAAATGTGCGATGAACTCTAGGATATCCCAGTTATTTTAAGTCATGGCATACCTTGACGATCTCCTTGAGTTCTCTTTTGGTGATAAGCACCCCATCTCTAAGCCAAAATCGATATTCCTCCCCCCGACTTTCCATTTCTATTAAACTTTTTGCTTGCAAGTCGTGCTTCATACCTTCCTTGATGTGATCTACCAAAGGAAAATTTAGAACTGGGATGGCTGCCAACTTCACCTTTCTATTAAGAGCATCCTCTACAAGGTTTGCTCATCCTCACTTATACTCCATCATAAATTTGAACTCTACCAAGAAAGCTTACCACCTTACTTGCTTCGGTATGAGCTTCTTTTGGTTAAGGAAGTAGCAAGTTACTACATTGTCCATTTTGACTATGAACTTAGACCCCAATAATTAATGCCTCTAAGTTCTTAAGTAATGCACCACTACAGTCATCTCCTTCTCTTGAATTGTGTATCTCCACTCAGCATCATTCAAATTTTGTCTTTCAAAGGTAACTGGATTTCCTTCTTGCATCAAGACACCACCAAGTGAAAAATTCGAAGTATCAATATGTATCTCATATGTTTTGGTGTGATCGGAAAGGGCTAAAACAAGCTCCTCGATCATGACTTATTTTAAGGCCTTGAATGCCTTTTGGCATTTATCATTTCACTCCCACAATCGGTTCTTCTTTGAGAGATTGGTAAGCCTTTGATAAACTATTAGTTATAATTCGCAAGGCTAAGGAATGATCGCAACTTGGTTAACTTCCTTGGTGGCTCCTAATCATTGATTGTTTGCACCTTAGACTTGTCCATCTGTATCTTACCTTCACCAACGATATGCCTTAAGAGCATCACCTCAGATTGTGCAAATGAGCAATCTCCTTCTTCACATATAGTTCATTTTCCCTCAACACTTAGACGACTTGTCATATATGTTCTATTTGCTCCTCTAGTGTTCGACTATATATCACTATATCATCTAAATACACAACAACAAACTTGTCCAATAATAGGTGAAACACATGAATCATAAGGGTGAAAAATGTTGCAGGAGCATTCGTTAGTCCAAAAGCCATGATTAATAACTCATATGAACCATCCCTCGTCATGCATGTAGTTTTTTGTTCATCTCCCTCGACAATCCTCACTTGATAATATCCTGAACTCAAATCTAGCTTGACGAACCATTTTTCATCCCCAAGCCTACCAAATAAGTCAGTAATAAGAGGAATGAGATACTTGTTCTTGACTTTTATCTTGTTTAATGCCAAATAATTGATACATAGTTGAAGCGACCCATCATGCTTCGTTTGGAATAGCTTAGGTGCATCATAAGGAGTCTTCGATGGTTAGATATATCTTGCATTCAATAGCTCCTTCAATTTTCTCCTTAATTCTTTGAGCTCAAGAAAATCCATTCTGTATAGAACAACTAATGGTGGTGCGACATTAGGCACCATCTTAATCTTATGATTAACCTCCCTCCTAGTGGAAGTTCCTTCGATAGTTTGGACAACATCATGTCTTTTAACTCTCTGAGGACTTGAGTTATCCCTCTTAGTAGCTCCTTCTGTAGGGAAGATTCATCTTCTTCCTTCAAGGTTAATAGATACACTGGTTATGCCCTCTTTAGGCCCTTGGAATGTTGTATGGCCGAGAGTGAATAGTTTGAAGGCTTGCCTCATGTGCTAGTAGCACCATAAAAGTGTTGCCTTCTTCTAAGATGCATATTGTGTTTGTAAATGGAATGGGTACCACCTTCATACTATCCATGAGCTCCATACGAAGCACTACAAAATAATCATCCATGGAAACAATTGAAAGGTTAATATGGCCATGCAACTCACCTACGCTTACTTGAACATTGTGGACACTTTTGAAAATGGATGAGGCCTTCAAATTCACAATTTTAAGCAATCCTTTTTCATTGTTGTACTCAATACCCAACCACTTGGCTTCTTCCATGTGGATGAAATTGTTGGAAGCATTAGTGTCTACTAAGGCCTTCACCATTTAGCCACCTACCTGGACTTCCATGAACAGTCGTCCCTTCTTCTCGGACTTGGGTATCTCTACTTTAGCTTTAATGGCATTAAGGAGTTTCAATAATCCCATCCTCGTTTCATCACGATGTAGCTACTTCCTCTCTTCCTCTAATGTTGAAAGCTTAGTTTTCCTCGGGCAATCTCTTATCTTGTAAGCACCTTCACAAAAGTAGCATTTAAGAGTGAATTTAAAATCCCCTTGGTCTCCTTTTATTATGCTCTTGCCCTTCTCAAACTTGGAATGCTTGTGGAATCCTTTTTTCTTATGATGATTGTCTCCCCACTCTTCCCCTTGTTTCTCTTGTCTTTTTGAACTTGGGCTTGTCGGCATTTTTAAACTCAAAGAGGGATTTGGCCACAGAGATGGTACTAGCAAAATCTTGGACTCTATGATGTTAAAGCTCCTTCTTCACCTAATTTTAGAGTCCATATTGAAGCTAAACACAGCTTTCTTGTTAAGATAGATGGGTATCTCAAAGAACACTTTGGAGAATTCCTTCATTTACTCTCTAATGCTTCCCTTTTATTGGAGGCACCTTAGCTTAACTCTTGCCTCTTCCTCGGCATTTTCAAGGTAAAACTACCTCTTGAGCTCCCTTTTGAACTCATCCTATGTGCTGATGGTAAAAAGGCCCCTTTTAATGTCATCATACTATCATCTCCACCACAATTTCATGATATCATCAAGGTAGAGTGTGGTATTGTTGATTTTCTTAGTTTCCTCCTCTAAACTAATTTCCTTGAAATATTGTTCTAAGCTTCACATAAAGTTGTCCACTTCCTTCGCGTTCCTCGACCTTTTAAACATCTTGGACTTTAGAGCTTCGATCCTCGAAAGAGTAGTGACTACTATTGAGATGGTAATGCTTGCTCTTTGAGCAACTGCCTTTATGTAGATGATTAGCTCATCCTTGATCTCCTTTAGTGCGCTGGAGATTCTCAAGAACTTCCTTCAAAATAGTAATCTCGGACTGGAATACGACCACTTGGTCAAGTCATTTTGAGAAAGCTTCATTTAAAGCACCTTGCATCTCCTTGAAGAGCTAATCCCTTCCTCTTTTTAGCTCCTCAATGCAGCTATTACACTTTTCGAAATTCTCTTTCTCCTTAGCTCTACTAATGCTAGCCATTCTTCACTCTTGCTAGCCATTCATAATGTCTACCAAGGTTTCCATTTACCTTGATCTTCCATAGTTGGATTGCTTGGAAATTCTCTCAACATGGGTAGTCTCACTTTCTGTACCAACCATCTTTCAGGCAAACAACAAGTCGAGTTTGAGTGAAGAACTTACTTTTTTAGAACCATTTGACTATGATACCAACTGTTACGGGCTTGTTCTTCTCTCACTAATAAACAGTGTAGTTCTAGCAAACTTTCTTGATCATGGAACGCCTTCTTTGGCTAGAATGCTAGCTCAACCTTCCTACAAATACGCCTAAGAGTACTTTGATTGAATACGTTGCAGAAGTTAAAAAAATATAATAAAAATGGAAAGAATAACACTAGAACTTTGGAGAACTTGGAAATGGCTTCTTATTACTTAAGAATGCTATGCAAGAGAGAAATGCTTCAAATGTAACAAGCCAGTCCACCCGCCCATAGATATTGTTTGCTTTGGGTGGCCCATCTGGGTGTCACACCCACACGGTTTTATTTCTCACAGGCCCATTTGAGCGCCACCTTGAAAACGCGTCCCCCACCACTCGAACCCGTGACTTATGCCATGGACTGGCATGTTACATCAAATGTGGGATGATTTACAAATGAGAGAGGTAGTCTATTTATAGTAATTTACCCCCTCAACATGTGGTGATGATCATTTTAATCTAATGGTATACATTCATTCTCTAGAAAGATCTCCAACCTAGCCCTACTTATTCCACCTACCTCCATTAATTGCCCCACCATTCAAGGAGCTAATTGTGGGGTCTAGAGTCTTGCACCTAACTCTAGTGAAATGGAGAAAATTTTAGAGAAATCTGATCAAATCTAACCTCTTTGATTGGAGAATGAACACTGCGTGACATCATATAGAGTTAAACTCCCAGAGCCAGGACAAAAGATGTATCTTAATACTTATATTTTTCTTGTCATCATGTTTTGTGGTGGATTAAAGGGGGAGTTATGAAGAATAAAATCGAATTTAACTAGAAAGAATAAGAATGAACAATACCGGTTATAATAGTTTTCTTAATTAAATGTTTTTCATTTCATAATGGTGATATTAAACTACCTTTAATCTCAATTTTGTTCTTAACTCATGTTATAGTGGATTTAATTATGGAAATTATGTGAAACTTGGATGAAAACAAGATAAAAGTGAACTAGAAATGGAAAGGAGGAAGAAGAATGGTCGTTGGTAGCTTTTAGAGAAGAGAGAGAGGGAGGGAGGGAGGGAGATGGAGATGGAGACTAAGATGGAGAGAGAGAGAGAGAGAGAGATGGGTTACAGAGAGGAAGATGAGAGGAGGAAGAATTGGATAAAAAGGAAAATTTTGAAAAACTTAGGGGTAGTTTAGGAAATTTGAGAAAATAGGGTAATTTAGTAATTATTAAGGGGTCAAATAGGAAATATGAGTATTTAGGGATAATATAGGCAATTTTTATGAAAATATGGGGGTAAATTAGTAAATAGTGTTAGTAAGGGTAATTTCGTGAATAAGGGGAAATATGAGGGTAAAATTGGAATTTAAGTTTTAAAAGAATAATTTGGTAATAATAAAGGAAGTTGAAAGTAAAATGGAAATTCTTGAAAATATCAAAATATTTTAGTAATTATAGTAGTAAGTTCAAAGAGGGATTTTTTATCATTACAAATAAAGTGTAAAAACATAATTTTGGATTATTAAGTATAATTTAGGTTTGAATGTTTTCCTAAATTAAGTCTAATAAAATTTTTACAAATATCTAGGTCTTAAGGACAAATTAGATATCATAGATTGAACTTATCAAAATAGTTGATTCACTAGATCATGTAAGAATAACCTTAGACTGTACCTTAATATGTTGCATGTAAAATTATGAATTTTTAATTAATGAATAATTAATTAAATAATAAATAATTAAAGATGCCAATATTTTATTCAAATGAATTTTGAGAAATAATTAAATAATTAATTGATAAGATACAATGTGAATTTAGTGTTTAAATATTGTTACATATTTTAAAATGTTTATTGCTTGAAATTTGAAAATGTGATATACATAGATATATTTAATTATAAATTATGTGTGTAATTAAAAATAATTCAAACTTGATACATTCCTTTTGTAAAAATAGATAAAGACTCGATTATATTAGATTGAGTATAGAATAGTAGTGGATTTGTAGGTTGTCTAGGATAGGCTACATTGATTTCTCATAAATTGATAAGTTATTAAGATATGAGTGAAATATGGCTAAATACTTGTCTATGAAGCAGGTACTAGGGAATTTTAAATCTTGGAGATGTCCTATATCAATGGTTAGATATCAAAGTAGTACTAAGTTATTCTAATTCCTAAGAATATCATATGTTGATGATTAGATACTAGAGTGATATTGGGGTACCAATGAAACGAAGAAAGTGAGGTACCTTGTGTCGGCATTTATACTTGTGATAACATTCTATATATTGAGTGATTATGATAAGGATAGATAAGCCAATAGATTATTAGATGTATGCCTACTAGGTTAAACAATGCCTTAATAAATCAATTAATGGAAATCAAATATAAATTGTAATAACAACAACAACAACAACATCAATAATAATAATAATAATAATAATAATAATAATAATAATAATAATAATAATAATAATAATGTGTATATTTAATGATTGTTTCGGACATATTGAGTACTAATTGTGCATTTTGAGTATTGCATGTGCATTTATTTTATTTTTATTATTTTATCATTTTATTTTATATTGAGTTATTATGTTGTAAGGATACAATCGAGTGACTCTTATTGAGTAGACAATTCATTCCTTATTACTATATTTTTAGGAGATAAAGAGATTGTTGATAACCTCAATGCTAGTGATTGATTTTATAAAGTCTAAGTAGGGTTAGCAAAGTAGTACATTTAGTACAGTAATTCAGTTTTTGTTTTATTGTATATATTTTTTAATGTTACATTTTTTGGATAGATATCCAAGTATAGATGATTTTTGTGATGGTGGGCACTATTTTGAGATTAATGAGATTTATATTAATTAATTATATTTTCTGGTAAGATTTATGTTACATTGTGGTTTAAGATGTGAGAAACATTACATTTGAGTGGCATCAAAGCAGGTCCATATTTTTTGGTATAAATTGAGTGAATAGAAAAAACTAATAATATATTCTTGCATTATGTAAGATGGTTTCAAGAGATGATACTGCTAGTCTAATGTTGACTAGGGAAGCAAGTAATCCGATTTGTGCTTTGAATGTGCTTGATCAGGGGGGTGTTAAAGCAGATAAAATAGGGGCAAAGGTTTCATCTTAAATGATACAATGTTTCAAATGATGTGGCAACAGTGGCTACAGCTTCAGCCCAAGGAGATTCTAAAGTGGATGGTAATTATGAGTGAATTCGTAAGATAAGTGTAATGAAGTTTCGAGATGCTATTGATCTTGAGAAGGCTGAGGTATGATGGGAATAGGCAGAGTTAGTCCTATCTAGAGTGTATCTTAAAGAGAAGATTGCAATATATTATATCATTATTCCAAGGCAAGGCATTGACTTAGTGGAAGTCAGTGAAGGGATCTTATGAGGAATGGGAGGTGACTTGGAAGGATTTCTAAAAGGAGTTCAGCAACAAATATACTTTTAAGATATCTTGGTATTAAAAGAAGATGGAGTTTATGCGTCTAATTTAAACTGGGAAGATATCTATGGTCGAGTATGAGTCTCGCTTCACATCATTGTTTAAGTATGCATTGAAGACTGTGGCAAACTCAGAGGAAACAAGTTATCGATTTGAGTAAGGTATGGGGATAGAAATCTAGTTGAGTTTCGGAACTACAACCTCTTATTTGGAGAAGTTATTGGAGACTGCACTTAAAATGGAGGATGTGATGGAGTAGAGCAGAAGGATAGGAGAGCTAAAGAGGAAACTAAAGAGTCATTAAGAAGAGCAAAGTCAATCTACTAAGAGAGGAGTTGGTCATTCATTATTAGCTAGTGTGGGAGGATTTAAGAGAGTTGATTTCATATCAAGTAGGGAAGGTAGTGCCTTTAGGTTTGATAGAAATCAAGAAGTTAATAGGGATTCAAGAGAGCATAGCACCACTAGTGCTCCATCAGTCAAATTAGACAGGGGGACCAGTTAGAGGTTTAGAGGATCTTATAGTAGAGGAGTTAGAGAGGAACAAAGTTATTTTGTATGCGAGAGAGTTCAAAGAGAAACATGCCCAGTGGGGTAATTCAAGCACGTTACACCTGTGAAGAGCAAGGACTTTTACAGAGAATTGTTTGATAGTGAAGAGGAGTTCAAAAGTAAGGGCAAAAGTGACAATATGTAGTCAGAGGGGTACTTTGGGTTTAAGTAAAGTTTCTGATAGGATTAGTAGTAAAGGTGGTGGTAAAGGTGTTGGATATGGACTAGTAATGGTTACAAGTGCTAATGGGACATCCTTAATATAGGGTAGACTCAGGAAATGATATATCATTTGATAAGAGAGGAGGCATCTATGGCCAACAATGTTATTTTTGGTATGATTTCAACATTTGATATTAAAGCTTATAGGTTAGTAGACTCAGGATCCACACATTCCTACATTTCTTCGGAGTTTGCCTTTAAAGTTATAGGGGAGCTTAGTGCACTAAAATATAATCTAAGAGTGTGGTTGATGTGGTCATAACCCTCTCTAAGTTTTAAAATAAAATAAGGATCTCAATCTAAACAATATGAAGACTACTAAGGCAAGTGCATCTATCATATTATAATAAGATTATCATCCTGCGAGGGTTGAACTATCAGTACTAATTATCTCTCTATTATATAATCTAATAAAATGAGTGAATTAATTAAAACTTTAATTAAATTAAAATTAAGAACAATCCAAGATCATAAACCAAATCTAAACAATTTATACAAAGAAATAACAATAAATGATATTAAGACCTACACGAGGTATCCCTTAGAATGTTGATGTGTTAAGATTTATCTTGACTCAATGCTTAGCCCAATTTACTTATACTGTAGAATCCCTCAATTGAATTATAATCTCTCTATAGCAATATAACTTGTATCCTCTTATTTAATTTAAATCTCCTTCTTAATTAAAACCCCAATTAGATGTATTACTTTAATCCATACATACTATTGTTTTTATTAGATTTAAATCTATCTAAAAAAACTTATATAAGCCTATCTAGCACTCTATGGAAGCCTCTCTCTATTCATATGAGTGATTTCTCAATTTAAATATATGAAATTAAACAATGGAATTGAAATTGCATGTAAAAGATCTCAATCTAATACAATATATTAATGAATAAACCTAAGAAAATATGGTCTTTTATTGAATTAAAGCATAAACAATAAACACATAGGTCTAGGGTTCATCTTATCTAGACCCATAGAAATAAAATTACAAATATAAAAATAAATCCAATATTGGTTAAAGAAGAATAAAAAAAGTGTTATTGTCATATGATTTAAATCTTCAATCTTTAATGAATCCTTATTGAAATCTCTATTAATTTTCTTAAATCTCCACTTTAATCTTGATTCCCTCCCTTTGAATAGATTTAATCTTGAGTAGAATTAGACTAGGAATGAGTTTCCTCTCTTAAGTGATGACTGCCCTCACTCTAAGGTTAACAACCTTTAAGACGAACTAAAAATGCACTTAAATAAGAGCTAGAGCTTGACTGTCTTATAGCTAGCACCAATGCCATGTGATGGAGTTACAACCAAGGTCACGGCTGTGACCTTAGTCATGGAATACACTGCCTTTTCTTCAAAAACTGCTTTTTCTCCTAGAAAATTCCATGACTTTGGCTATGGCAATAGGGCTGGGAGTGGAACTCATTGAAGCTTCACTTTTCTTTTGGCTTTTCCATCCTATGAATCATTCAACTATTTCCATGATTATAAACAATATCCAAGGCTTACAAAAACAACTAAAATTTGTACATTCTCATGAAAACAATATCAAATTCAATATTTGAAATATTTAAGCTTAAAATGTATGTGAAAGAGACTTAAACCTAAGCTTTAAAAAATCAAAATCAAACAAAAAGTATGTATAACTTAGGTCTTATCAAATTCTCTCATACTTGAGATGTTACTTGTCCTTAAGCAACTATTTAGACACTCCTTTAAAATAATTCCAAAAGAAATTGAAAGTTAATTAAGTACATAAAAACTGCAAACAAATGTATTTGACATATCTTATATATCTAAACCTAATCATGATAAAAACTTGATTCACATATGAACACACAGTAAGTAAATGCAACCCTTTTATGCATAATACTAGATATCAAAGTAATTCCATATAAATCGTTAAACAAATTCAGTCAAAGATGTTTTTAAAACATTTAAAGTTTGAATTCAAGCATTCAAAATTTGATTTAGAGATAACTTAGTCTTTTTACGTGAGGATAAACACCTTATTATGAATGTTCCCAATTACTCAACTAAGATACTCTTAGAAGTTTTTTTGAAGTTTTGATGCATTAGAAAGCTAGGTTGATACAAATTATAGAATGACATGTATTGAACCCCAAGGTAGAAGAGTTTTCATTAAGAAAATGAAGTTAAAGCACACATTGAAGAGTTCAAGAGTTAAAGTAAAGATCAAGATATGAAGATCAAAGATAAATAGGTCTTTAGATGTGTCTTAATATGTAAGTCTCTTTGATCTTTATTAATGCTTAAAAAAGGGCTAACATTTACATGTTATATTTGCATAAATATTTGCTTATAGGTTTTCAATGAATGTTATAGTAATTTGTTAAGATTGATTATGGCATTGACATATTAGGAATTATCTTAGAATGTTTCATTAGTATGAAATTGCATAATTAAGAGGTAATGTGATGAATTGTGTTAATGTATGCCTTTTAAAGAATTTAAGTGAATTGAAATGTTGTTTGAAATTTTTTAAATGCATTTTAATAAGTTTGAGTCATGTTATTAGTTTTGACATGTTCATGAAAGATGTAAGTTATTGGAAAGTTTTTGTTTAATATGTCAAAATTTGTGTTTATGTTATTTAACTTAATTTTATTGTTGAAAAAAAGTTCATAAAGTGTCTTAAAACTTGTTAAATTTGTATTTGATGTTAGAAATGTGCTTGAAGTGAATTGGAACTTGTTTTAATTCTTTTTTGTTGTTTTCTGGGAGTCAAATGGTGGGTGCTTAGGAGCACAATGATGTCATTCTCAAAGGATTATTGTAGTCATTTATGTCCAGAATATCAACGACATCATTAATCAAACCTAGTTTTGGTTAATTTAATCTAATAACGTTGATTTAAGCTCCAAAATTATAGATTGCTCAAATCTGTCCAATTTTGGTTTTTGATTCTTTTTACTTAAAGTTTCTTATTTCAAATTCGGATTAAGTTCTTCAAATTTACCACATTCTATTTGTTTAAGTTTCTAGGAGTGTCATAGAGCTTTTATTTTGATTTACATGCACTCATAACACTGTTTGAAGGTCTAAAGGTCAAATTTCTTAAGGTTGTCTTATTTTGTGTCTACATTCAATCATCTTCCATTTTCTTGATATAAATTTGATTTTTGTGCTTCAAAATTGTTCGAATATATTTTCCATTAATTTTTTAAAGTTCCAATAACTCTATTATGATGAGTTTACACATTTTAGTGGATTAAAATCGTTGATATTGGAGCTAGACCTTATATACTGCAAATTTTGACAACATGTGTTTATCTTGATCAATCTAGTTTTTAAATGCCTTAAACTCATTTTTGTTGCATCAGTCAATTAGTTTATAGTCTATTGAAGTTCAAAAAGGCTTTTCATAATTTTTATTTGTTTTTAAAATTCATTGAAACACCATTAAGATGTGCATTTGGTTGCTTCTTTTGGGGATTTATTTTGTATTGGTTATTGATTGTGGCATAGAATGCTCTTTGCCTTTAAAATAGAGTTAATAAGTTGCTCTTCACCTAAGATAAAAAAGATTTTGAATTTCATTTATTATTAAATGAGAATTGAAATTGTTTTATGCATTAAATGAGCATTAGGGAATGCATTAGTTTTGATATATGCATTAGTTGCATTGTAAACACCTTCTTGCATTATTTTTGGTTAAGCTATTTTATCAATTGTGTGAGCTTGAATGGAGTTTGAAAAAGTGATTTTTGTGGGTTTGTTTTTGGGAGAAAAAATCTTGTATAATTTCAGTTTTATGAAAGGGTTACTCTTCACCCATTTAAAGTAAAGTTGTTGGATTTCTCTTGACCTTTGGAAATAAGATTATTTTTTGTTCCTCTTAACCCTTAAAAAACAAGAATTGTTGGTTATTCTTCATCCTAAATTAAGATTGTAGAGTTTGTTCTTCACCTTCTTTATGGAAAGAAGAAGTTTAAGGGTTACTCTTCACCCTAAAGAAAATTAGTATAATTAAAACTTCTAATAAGTATTTAGAGAGTGGATTAGGTAATCGTTAGGGATTGTTGAACTATAAATCTCTTATGCATCTTCTCTCCCTTATCCCTTTAAGTTTATGTAATACTGCGTTTTTTTATTATTGATTTAATTTGATTAATTTGTATAAGCATATCATTCCATTTAAGTTAAATTTAGTGATTGCATATAGGTAAAATTGATTTAGGTGGTTAAAATGTTTTTTTTAGTAAAAAATTTTTTAATACCAAACTAATCCTCTCCTCTTGAGTACCATTCTTTATCAACTAAATTAATTACTTTACCATTTGATAGGCTAGCTAATTTAGATCGACATTTATTAATAATAGTAGTACTTACGGATTCAACATTTAGATTTACCATAACTATATGCATAGTGATAAATACACTTGCCTATTTGTATGTTATGGTATTGTTAGTGTAATTCTTAGGTATATATTTTAATTAAAACTTAGGTACATCCATATGCACATCATTAAATATAATTTGGATTTGTCTATTTTCTTATATTAAGTCTGATAAAATTTTTTCAAATATCTAGGTCTTGAGGACGAGTTAGATAGTAGATTAGACCTATCGAAATAGTTTATTTGGAAGATTAAGTGAGGATGATCTTAGACTGTACCTCTATATAGTTGATTTGGAAGACTAAGTGAGGATAATCTTAGACTATACCTTTATATTTGTGTGTCGTATCTAAATTTATGAACTTTGATATTAATGAATAATTAATTAGATAATAAATAATTAAATATGCCAAATTTTGCATCATAGGAATTTTGAGAAATAATTAAATAGTTAATTAATAAGATACGATGTGAATTCAATGTTTAAATATTGTTGCATAATTGAAACGTTGATTGTTTGGAAATTTAAAAATTGTGATATTTATTTTTTTTTGTGTATTATGTATGTGATTAAAAACAATTTAGAATTGATAGATTCCTTTTATATAAAAAAATAAAGACTGGATAATATCGAATTGAGTATAGAATAGTAGTGGATTTGTAACTTACTTAGGATAAGCTATATTTAATAGTCATACATAGATGAGTTGTTAAAATATGAGTGAAATGTGGTTAAAAAATTGTCAATAGAGCAGGTACTGGGGTATCTTAAGTTTCAGAGATACTTTGTACTGATGGTTAGGTATCATAATGATAACGAGATATCTTGAATCTTGGAGATACCTTATGTCAATGGATAGGTGTCAAAGTGATACTAGAGTACTACTATATAAGACTGAGTAAATGAGGTATCTTATGATGATATTTACACTTATGATTAAATTCAATATATTGAGTGATGAAGATGAGGAGAGATGAGCCAGCAAACTATTGAATATATGTTTACTAGATTAAATAAGACCCTAACGAAACAATTAATGGAAATAAAACATAATAATAATAATAATAATAATAATAATAATAATAATAATAATAATAATAATAATAATGTGTATATTTCATAGTTATTTCAAACATATTAAGTATTAATTATGTATTTTGAGTACTATATTGGTATTTATTTTATTTTATATTAAGTTATTGAGTTGTAAAAGTACGATTAAGTGATTTTTACTTAATAGGCAACTCATTTCTTATCATTATATTTTTTTAAAGATAGGAGATTATTGCTAATTTCAGTGATATAGTTTCGTAAAGTCTAAATAGAACCAACAAAAGAGTACACTTAAAACAGTGATTCAATTTTATTTTATTTTATTATATATTTTTTAAGCTTAACATTTTTGTATAAATATTTATATAAAAAAGATTTTTTTTGTGACAAATAGTTACTATTTTGAAATTAATGTTAATTAATATATATTTAAATAAGATATATGTTAAATTGTGATTTAAGATTTCAGAGCAACACAGCCAATGTGTTTAATACTGTTCTGTTTCGGCCAGTACCGACTGAAACGTATTGTACCAGCGCAAAAATGAATTGGTATCTGGCTTTATCTTTCCGAGAAAAAATATCGGCTAGTACTGGTCATCCCGGCTGGTACCGACTGGTATTATGTTCCCGGTACCGTTTTAGAGACTAAACTGAACAATAAAAAAAATCAGTCAAAATGCACCCTCTTCCCTACGGTAGATCCATCCCCTCCCTCTACCGCTCTATCGCGTCTCAGCATATCTGGTCAGCTCTACCCATAAAATACTTCTTGCTCTCTATATCCAATTTATTTGAGAATAAAATTAAAAGAGAAAAAAAAAGAGACGATGTAGATAGAGATTGAGGTGCTTGAGAGAGATAAAGTATAGAGAGAGAGAGAACTTGAGGGAGGCGATAGAGATGGAGATGGAGATAGAGATGCTTGAGAGAGAGAGAGAGAGAGAGAGCTTGAGAGAGAAACGCAGGAGCTTGAAAGTTGAGAGAGAGGGACGAATGCAGCAAAAGAGCAAAACAGATGGTTTTGGAAACTCTGGAACCAATGTTTTGCTTTCTTTAATTTTTAGTAACTTTTTTAAAACTTTAAATATGTATAGTTTTATTCTTATTTTTTGTTGTTTTGGAACGTGATGAAACTTGACTTGATGCCTTTTGATGTATTACAATTATTAATGATAAGTTTTTTTTAAAAACAATCTATTCCTACTTTTATTTTTCTTTTCTTTTATCTCTAAACAAAATCAAGAAATATGATTTTTTTTATTTTTTATTTTTTATATTTACAAATCTTAAAATTTATAGAACTATGAAAAAAATTTTAAATCTAAATATATTATAAGAATAAAAAATTAACATTTTCTTTTAAATTAATCTCTTGTTTTCAAAAAAATTTAATTTACTTATATATATATTACAAATATATAATTTGTGATATATATTAATTAGTTAATGTTTACAATTAGTAAAAATAAATATATTATTATTAATATATCAAAAAAATTTATTATTACATTTTTAAGAAATAGTTGAAGTAAAGTTAAAAATATATAGCATAATATGTAAGATGCTTATTTTGTAAATTTTATAGTATTTAGAGACTAATTTATAATTTTAAAAA
>JAOXYD010000009.1:1986748-1998627 GCA_028565735.1 Pinacopodium congolense | reverse complement strand
TTTTTTGTTAAATTTTTAATTAAAATAATAAATATTAAAATAAAATTTTTTAATATAATATATATTTGATATTATAATTTAGTAAAAAATTAAAAAAATAGATTAATAATTTATACATTTTATTATTTTATACCAATTCAATACTAATTTATAATAATTTTATACCAAGTAAACTTTTAAACTTTTAACCCCTTCTCTTAATGATTCAATGTACAACATCGATTGTAACAACTAAAAACCGTAATAACACCAGTTAGATTTGTCAATAAGATTAACGGGCTCGAAAATCCAATTTTACCACAAGGAGATCCTCCAAAGCTTTCGCCATTTAAGCAACAATTTAAAACTTTCGCTTCCCGAGTTAGTGTCCTGTTCTAAGTAATTAGTGATGATCTTACATGAAATGAGCATTTGCTTAAAGAACCAGGTCTTATGCCATATTGAATGCCGCACTTAGCAATATGCTTTCCTCGTCATGCTATTATTATTTATTACACTGACAGAGCCTGAAAGAGTACCTTCACAAATGATAAGAATCCAAGCGCACACCGACTCTACCATTGTCTACAAAGGCTTACATAACAAGATATAATCCATAGCATCATCATACACAAACTTAGAATGACAACAAGAAGATACCACCACAATATCCGGTGCTTATTAATAATGACACATAGCTTAAAGTACAGCTCCAAACTTAGAACACAAACTTGCTGATCAGAGCTAGTTCTTACTGCTGAACTAGGCATTCCTGAACCCCAGTTACCATAGCATGACGAGGGTCTTTGTTTATAACATCCACTTCTTTCATAGGTTGGGTCTTGACCTCTGGATCCTCGGGCAAATTGTCACAATCGCCTCCACTGCCACGACCACCATTATATGAAATTGCTTCAAAGATGAGAGCATTCACTTCTCTAAATCGTTCTTCAGAGAGGGAGACCTCTGCAAGGAGCCTCCAAGCATTCTCCTCAGATGCCTCCTCATAATCCTTTTTCCTCTTTAACACCATATGACCACTAATTTCCCACACCGCAGGGTTCACCTGAGTATCAAGAAGCTCAGGATTGACTTCCCCGAGAGCTTGTTTCTCAGCATAACACTGCTTGTTCATTTGGCAAAATGGAAGTCACGGGTTGAGTATGCAAGTACACCACCATATCTTAATCAAAAGCTTATTCATATCATTACCTGTGGGAAGAGAAAGATACGCTTGCCACAATCTGAGATGAGCACGTTGTAAGGTATGTTGTTATTTTGAAGGCAAATGCAAGCGTCCGAGACAGTGTTTGACAAGTCTTCAATAGTGCTACCACCCTCAAAGATTAGGCCTCTGACAGGATAGTTCACAAGCTCGGATATTTTCACTCCATCACCCAAGGTAGCTATCTTCTTAATAGGTGCTTTCTCAACAGGAAATGGTACAGCCAAGTAGTAAGCCTGATTCATTAAAATTAGTAATTCTAAAATTAGCAACATGCAAAAGATTTCATTTGCCAATGCAGACCATAAAGTTTATCTAACTATCAATTGGAAAACACCTGGAAATGAAGGTGGTTTATTGTAGCAAATGCTCCTAAGCTGTTGTAGCCCAACCGGAAAAATGTATTTCCGGCCTCAGCTACCATGTAAAGAGCAAGTAGGAAGCTCTCATGGTCAACCCTCTGTGGCAAGCACTCCAAAATGGAAGGGATCAACAACACATGCCCATATTCAATTGGGCTAACCTACGATAGTGAAACAAGAAAATTATCTATACCTTACTGAGGCAGCTCTCTCTATTGACAAGAAGTAAACAATTAGTACAAGAGCCAAGAATTTACATTGATGGCAACAATGCTTGGTGACTTTTCGATGTCAATAGGGGCACTGGGGAGGAACTGAACTTCACCATCCTCGCTGGCTTCCAACTGGAAGAGAACCTCTTCTTGGCTAATCTTAGTGAAGTTAAATTTGTCACCATCAAATGGCTGAAGGACCTTGTCAACACGGAACTCAGTTGGTCTCTTCTTCAAGTGACGACCTTCATTCAGTTGAGCGATGAAACCATATTGGCCAGGAATCACCTAACCAACGCACGCAAGAATTTAGCACCAAACCCCAAATATCGCAATTGATATGTACAATCTTGACTCCAAATTCAAAACTAGCCAGCAAACAAACAAGACCAAACAAAACAAACGTGCCTTAGTTTCACAAGCAGTGACGTCATACCGGAAGAGTCCCCTTCGCATGCGATCTTCCCACTAAAACAACAACATCAAAATTAAAGAGAAAATTTAACCTCTAAACCGATAATCACATCAAAAAACAGAAATCAAACTAACATGTTATTCAATTTCATACTCTTCACTTGCTTAAATCCCTGTACATTACCTCTCCAAGAATAAGATAATCAAGGAATTGAATCGGAGGCTTCGCAGAACCGTGTCCCATCACCTCCTTGTTCATCTTGTCGACCCTCTTAAACGCATATAAGGGCAGCTTAGCATCTATCCAAACGAAAACACGAAAACAACAGAATAAGAATAACCCAGTTATCCAAACAAAATTCGATCTTCCAAATATGCATGCACCATCTAACACAAAAAATTATTCAATCACCTTGAATGCAACACATCTGAAGACAATTCCGACCACAACCCTGGCTCCTTCGGGCACCGTCTTCAACCTCCTCCTTCTGGTAGTTGGAGACAACCGTCGGAACCCTCTTAATCCTCAACATCATCTCCATATAGTCGATATTGCTGATCGTTATAACTTATAATACTTAGAATAGTAAAAACAAAAATTTCTACCTAAACAACAATAGGAGAGCCACCGCCGGCAAGGAAGAGGAGATCGGAAGGGCGGCCGCCTTCGGAAGGCAAAGCACCACGTCCGCCGTGCGGCGAAGGGTTGGTCGCAATCACACAACACCTGCGTCGTACAGCTCGGACATGGTGATTGAGGCATTTTAAGTGTCCATTTAGGAGTTTTTTTGGTGTTTGTTTTTTTATCTTTTGTTTTGTTTTCCTTATTTGTCTTTCCGTTTAGTTTAAATGTCTTCACATTCAATGGATTTTCTTTTCTTTTTATTTTCTCTTAGCACAACATTAGAAATAATTAGAACTTTCCCTAATTCTCTATGGGATCGACCATAACTTACTCTATTGAATAGTTAGTTAGGTTAGTTAGATATTTATAAATTTGGTGAGCAGGTGACAACTTTACCAACATGCAATAAGGATACCCGAATATTAACCTTGTGGATAAGGTTACAGAGCAAAGGAGTATTTGATAAAGTAAGGGATGAGAGTGGCTGCGATAAAGAATAACACAAGAAAGAAATAACATTGTAAGATAAAGATAGAAGAAGCTAAATTGGATGACGTCATTTTATGCTAATACAGAAAGAAAAGAATTACACGTGTACTCATATCATTGGTTGTATACTAATGAAAAAGAAGAAGTTGAAATATATTGTAGTCGTTGATGGAACTTACCCTATATTTGGAACAAATGAATGTAGAATGTCGAATTCATTTGCAAATGAATTCTCTTATTTGAATAGTTATCATTTAAAACATAGAATTCAATTGAATTACTCATAATCATATTTGGAACAAATTTAAAATTGAAAATTCATTTGCATCTATTTCTTAATATATCCTTAACACAATAACTTTATATAATTAAATAATTATATTATAATAATGTATAATTATTATATTATATTAATTCAATCTTAGAATTGAAATGAACAGTTTTTTATATTCTAAACACAAAAATTTGAAATTCAAATCTCAGCTTCTTTACTCTCTCTCTCAATACTTCTTTGATTCTTCTTTCCTAATTTCATCCGAAATTACCAATTAATCCATAATCCTAACCCTAAACACAATAGACTGCATCAAAAAACAACAGTACACAAGCAAACTCAAGAAGCCAACATCAGTCAACAACGGCCTATTAATGTTGAAGCTAAACCTCAATAAACAACAACCTCTTAACGTTGAAGCTAAACCTCTATTAACAAATCTTAAATATTGTAAGCCTACTTATGATCTAATAAGAATTTAACAAGAGTTCAAGTCTAAATAAATCACCTAAAGTGTCTACTAGAATTAGAGACGAAATGGTCCTGGATCAAATCCTTGTACTGATGTCTTCACCAAAATTTTCTTTTAAGATTTAAAGCAGTCTTTACCATAAAATTCCTGAAAAAAAAACGTAAAATTAAGATGGTGTCAGAAGTTATACGTTGTTGTCTTTGACGAGGCCATGATTTTGATGCATCAAATATTCAAAAGTAGTCCAGTATGCACATCCTTGTATTTATGAATGAAACTCTATCAAGTAAAATGTGAGATGATGTCATTTGACACGAAGTCTGCAATACTTCAGCTAAAAGTAAATATCATAGGAGATTCTGAAACTATTGATAAGAAAGATTCTAAAAACTCAACGGTAGAATTTAGAAATAAAGTTTTCCCAACATCGATAGAAATAAATCCAATCAATAACATATCATAGATTGTTTGAACAGAACTAGATCTACTGCTTTCCGAAAGCATTTTCCAAGCAAACCAAGGACTGATCGCATATATTACACAAACTAGTAGTTTGGAGATTTGATGGACAGGAGAGAAAAAATTATTTACTTCCATGGACTAACATATCCTATTTTTCATTATGGAAGCTTTAAAGTCTAGCAAGGCCAAATTGGTGAAAGATTGAGGTGCAAAATCTCAATCATGGTCTTTGAAGAAATGTGATCACCCGTTATAGTGTCACCAATAAATTTGATATACGCTCCAACAATAGTAATTTAAAAGACTTTCAGAAAGACATCATCCCCATCATTTCCTCCACCGACTTGACAAAGTCCATTACTTAATGCTTGTTAAAGAAGGAACTACAATAAGTTGACTCAGTCCCATAATCATCCACCTAGTCTACCAGTTTATCACAGTAACATCCATTCTAATCTTCTACAACTTTAAGCCGTCTGCAATTTTCCTGAAATACATGGCCAATCTTCATCATGTTACTTTTATTTTTTGCAGAAGCCAACTTGGAGAGTTTTCTCTTCTTAAATGCCCACGGTAATAGTAAGGAAATTGAATCATAACATAATCACAAACATGTAGACAATATTTTCACAATACAAAAATGGAACATACGGTTATTTCCTTAGGTTCTGAGTGGGAAATTGATATAGACTCCAAGAAAAGTCATTTTCTTCTAATGAGAATGACCATTGCCTAGTCCAAGAGTCTTGTCAGTATGACTTTTGCACAACGTGACTTAAAGTACGGACAATGGAGACATACTTGGTCATGCAAGGTATTATGAACTCCGTAAAACCACACTTATTTGTCAATACCTTACTGGAATCCTTCAACATTCCAATCATGGGTCAATCCCATCCTTCCAAGGGGTTAAAAAACTCATAAATTAGTGATGGAGGAATGGCAACATCAAAGGCAAAGACAAGAGCAACTTGCAAAAGAAAGCTCCACTGGCTCTCCTTACCAATCATCTATAAAATCCCTACTGGGTGGGCACTTTAGACGTGCTGAAGCATTCTCTTTTGCAGATGGAGGAGATAAGAAACATTATCGTGAGTTTTATTATACAATCACATGGCAACAGAATACCATGTCTTTATTAGTACCAAATTTGGTCCTAATACTATACAATATCAATATCAATCAATATTAAGTGTCATTTTGAAAAAAAATATATATATATATATAACATAATTCATAAATTTTATAAAATTTGTAAAATATCCCCCCAACACTTTGTAAAAGTTGCTATCTGACAGGAACAAATAAGTAGCAGTGTCTTAAATAATAAGGGAAGGCAGATCTGTTTTGAACGAATAAGAGGAGGTTAAAAATTAATTTTATTCCTCATCTTTTCAATTTTGTCTTTAGAATTTTTTTTTTAAATTAATCTAGGTACAAATCGGTATTTGTGCTTCCTGCCGGTAATAAAATGGTACTCATAAATACTGTTTTCGGCCGGCAGTGAAGGGACAGTGATGGAGTATTGGCTATAGTTTGTTGTATAACTTTGGATAGTATACAGCTTAAATTCCCAGAATCATGCCTTTATTTCGTTTTGAACCTTTTCCCGTCATCAACAAAAAGGCCTAGAGGGAAGATTAGTCCCTTGGAGCGTGATTACTATAATCTTTCTTGGTCTTCTCTGACTATGCTTTCCATCCCAATGATGTCACTTCAAGCCAAACATCTTCACCATTTTGCAGGAAGTAGACATCTCGTGTATGCAAACATTCGTAAAATGATTATTGCAAATCTCAATTGTGACAGCATAAAGGAAACAGAGGTTCTTTCGTTTCTCCAACTGTATGTTAAAGTATTTCAAATCTAAAATGGTGAGTGAAAAAAAACAAAAAAACAAAATTAACTGTTGGCTTTTGGTCAGAATTTAGTAGCTTACGTGGGGGGATGAGGTTTAGGATTCCATTTAGTGGCAGTGATTTAAAAATGTAAGTCAAATATTTCAACAAGCCTCTGACAAGGAATTTCAGTCAAACTTGTTTGAAGACGTTCTCAAAAATCATAGAGGGTAACTAGGAAACGGGATTCATCTTTCAAGTGTAAATTTGTGGATAACACACACCATGAAGCTGTTCAGAAGAAAATATTCAACTATAAACAAATGACCATACATTTATCGCTGGAATGAAGTTGAGGTTCATCAAAGTTCAAAAAACTAATGGGAAACTAACCTGCTTGCTTGGTCACAGAAATCAACGTCCCAATCATGAGTTTGATCTGTGCGATACCAAAACAAAACCACGGCAAGATATAAAATGTTTGTCTTTCCAGGCATGCATGAGTCATTGCGTGCAAGAACATAGACCAGAAAGAAAAATATCACCATTACATAATCTCCTCGCCTACTGGATCAACAGAAAAATGAAGGGCAAGTGTTTTCCTAGTAATAAGCTCAAATTTCAACCTCCAGACCTGCATTGTCAGATAATCTAGATTTCATCTGTTTAGGATATTACTACATCTATAAAGAAACTGAGAAAGGTAACCACAAGAACGAGAAATGGGTTGTTACTACAATTTGGCATCATTGACGTTTGAAGTCTGGAAAGTTCTAAAGTTATTTCAACCCTACATTTTCAACAAGTTCAAGCTAATATACATTTTTGTGTCAAATCTCAGCAAGATTGATGAATTGATGAAGCAAGATTTTTGTATCAAAAATTACAAGAAATTTTTTATATTAAAAAAGACTTGAAAGTAAATTTCAAGAGAAATCCTATATAATTTCATTTCAAAGTATTGAACCACATAAAACAGTGAATAATGATACAAAGGTAAACCCACAGGAAATATTCAAATTTGAGTTAGATAAAGTAAAGAAAAGTGGGGGGGGAAAAAAGACAAAGAAACCCCAAGTGGAAAAACTACAACAGCAACTGATCAAACTCCGTACATCACTCATGATCCCCACAAGAATGTATTTTAAGTACAATTTAGATCATATTATGATTAATAGCAAAAACGGACCAAAGTTAAAAGAGCAGTTATATAAATAGATAGAATCCCTTACATCTCTGTAATCCTTGCCGCTAACAAATATCTCAAATGCCTCCACTGCACATTACACCAACAATAGTAGTTAAAAGGAAGTATAATAAGATTTGATTGTGTCAATTTTGGTCCGGTGATAGTTGGAGGAATAAGCCACCTCCTCCACCAAAGTTCAAATCTTGATGCAGTAAATGGGGCCTTGGGGTAATACAGTACAAGTTTGGCACAATACATTGCCCGTGGAATCAGAACATGAAGAAAAAAATTTGATTCTGCATTACAAGATGATAAAGGACGCACTTGATCGAAATCTTATGCTTACAGCATGTGTGAATTCCTTGCTGCTCAGATTGAAATTTGAACCTGTGAATCATATGAAAATAACTAAGTATGGAAACACAAATCTCACGTTGGGAATCTTCCCTGGTCTAATGAGTAAGTGTTAATGTAGATAAAAGAAATAGCTGTAAGCCAAAAGTTGTTAACCAAAATTGATTCCCAGACTTGAACAACAGAATGCTCTGGGAGCAAGACTAGAAAACATGTTAAATGATCATGATAAATTTCTAATTGAAACAAACCTTTAGTAATCTGGACAATCAAGGATGGAAAGCCTATTGCCAACTTTTCCAATGATGCTAATGCATCCTCTACAGGTGCACCAATTGAATTCTCATTGAATGCAATAAGAAGAACAAATTCCACACCGTAATTGAATTCCTATCACAATAAATAATAAGCCCATTAAAGTAGGACAAATGGTGACCCAACGGTTAGCCCCTAAGCAGCAAAAGAGCTAGAAGACATAAAATGGAATCCTGCAATTAACATGTGATCTCAGTGAACAATAACAGAATCCAGAAATTATATATAATATATATAAATATATATATATGATATATCCATACAAACATACGTAAAAGAAAGAATTATAGGACCACATATTGGCAAGATGCAGTTCCAAACCTCTCCTTTACGAAAAATTGAAAGAATATCATCTTCCACTTCAGATTCAAAGTCCACATTAACTATTCCCTGTTATGTATGCAGCAAAATTTAGTTGATGAATAAATAGCATATAGGCAAAACCTTAAATCAACTTTTCATGGAGGAGAAAGGAATACAATTCTAAAGCCATTTAGTGAAGGTGTTTACATGGCAGGGCATACATGGCAATATGGCATTACATGCTCCTTTAGAATTGCCAAGTAGAAAGGATTTTCATAGAATCTTGCAACATCATCCTTCCCTTGAAACCGCATGCAAACAGCGTGTGAATACTTTCCTTCAACTTCATTGGAGATACGTCCTGGAAAGAAAATGGGAGATCCACATAAGTACGTAACAAAGATCGTTCAAGGAGAGACGATATGCATTTGTGCTCCGTTAAGGGCTCCAATTCCTAAGTAGTGGAAGTGAATAACTTTAAAGATTTGCATTCAAAATATGCAAATTCGACGTTTAACAATAGCAAATTCTGACATTTGTTCATCATATAAGGGCTAAATTCGAGCCCAAAGAAAAAAAAGACATTTTGTGGTGAACAACCCAAAGATAGTGCGGCGATGCCACGCATTAGATACTGTGACGTATAAAGATGATCCAACATGCCCATCTCATCCTCCTCAGACACATCTTCCTTGGCTTTGAGAAGACATATATGTTCCACCACTTGTCTGCTAGTGTTTGAAGAACATCTTCAGATCATATATGAGGCAAAATTGATTCACACAAGTAGAAACCCGACAGTTCATCGATCAAACCTCTTTTTCTTCATGGCCACACTGGGGCTATCAACTCTGGACGCGGACAGCGTCAGTCCTCCATGTATACCTCGCCGAAAAGGCAAGTGGGCAACTCCATCTAGTCTTGAAACTATGATATATAAACAAGGAATAAAGTTAAAGTATGTTAATTAGTAAAGAAAAAAAAAGTTGTGAAAACTCACACTTACAAGAAAAAAGAGGATTTGAAAGTAGGAATTGGTTGTGGAGGGGAAGAAGATAAGAGCTCCAAGCAACGGCCTGGAATTGAAGATGGGTCATTTTGGGAACGGAGCAGCCAACGTTAAACAAGATAAGCTCATATTATATGTATACCGGAATTTTTTAGTTAAGCAATAAACTTTTAAAATTTTTTAATTAAGAGTTAGTTTGATTTAGTCTTTATTTTTATTTTTATTTGTTATTTGTTATTTTTAATTCTTATTTTATATTGTAATTTTATGTTTTTATTTTTAGTTGTTGTTTCATTTTTAAAAAAATAAAAGTTAAAATCATGTATGATTTATAATTTTGACGCAAAATTAAGAAGGATTAACCTATGATAAGATATTTTTGCATGTTTAAAAGGTATTGTATAATTTTTAAAAAATTAACATAAGGTTTTAAAAATAATATTTACATGTAACATTAAAAATAATTACAAACATTACATTAACTCATTATAAGTGCATTATAAAATACATTCAATTATGTTATTATACATTAATCAATGAGATATGACTTACGTTAGTAAAAGTTTTTCATCCATGAAATTAAATATATTAATCAATTTACATATAAGTCAAGTGACAATATTTTAATAAAGTTATATAAACATTACATTAATCAATAAGAATGTCCTCGACTTATGAACTTATTCATTTATACTTTCGTGGTGATAGTTGTCATTTCTTGCTAAATGGTCAAATAATTCATCGATCTATCCATGCATTCTAATAAAATTGTGAATAATACAACAAGCAATAATAATGAATTTTTGCTTGGTAATGTTGTATCTAGGTATGTTTAACAATATAGGAAATCTTGCTTTTAAATCACTAAAAACACCTTTCAATAACATTTTTCAACAATGAATGCCTATAGTTGAACAATTCTTCTGAACCTGATAGTCTTCCTCATCTTCGAAAATCTTTTAAATGATATATTTCACCATGATATGATAAAAGAAACCTATGCATGTTAGCGTATCATGAATCAACCAAGTAGAACTTACCTAAATATATTAACAAACGTAATATTAATAAGTTAAATTCATAAATTGGAATAACTAACTATGAAATTAATAAGTGTAATCCTAACGGAGGCAATGGACATCAATTTTTTGGATTTGCGACTACTTCAAAAAGAATACTAGAGCCATGGCAGTACCCTCCTATACAATCATTACATAAGTAAAATGCATGTCAAATGCACAATAATACATAACATTCTGTGTTAGATTAACTTTTTTCCCCTATATAATATCTACTCACCTGTTGGAACATGTGCATAGATATGCGCTCTATCTATAGCCCCGACACAGTCCTACAAAATGGAAGAATGTCTTTATGATGAAAACTTACTACGAAGAACAATTTTAATAAAAATAATAGATACAAGTATATCTTAAAATATGAAAAAGTATTTTGGACTATGTTCAATCTTAATAGGTGTTGTGTCAAATGAAGGCAGAGTAATGAATTTTTTTGCTACTTTGTTGACTGCATGCAAGATATATTGAAAATGATGTGAAATTGTCCACATAAAACCCTCTACATTAAGTCCTATTGTGTGACAATGACTGAGAGTCATTAAGAATATTATTACTTGGTTTTTCCACATCCAAATTTCTTATAGGTGTCAATATGCCATAATTTGTTAGCTTATTACACAAATTCTGGAAATCATCTTGAACATTCTTAAATTCTCATAAATTCTGACAAAATTACCATTTAGAAAATCTAGTACCCAATCACGCCCCATTAAATGTTAAAGTTCCACATGGTTACTTACTTAAATGATAAGAATCCCCTTCCACATAGTACACTACAATAGTTATTTGAATTGTTTCATCATTTAAATCCGAAAGCGAATTCAAATTGATTTATCTACCATATCAAAGAAAATAATTATTAACTTTTTTACCAAAGATTCACATAACTATTATTCATGAACCTAAATTCTTTTATGTTTTAAAATCAGTCCAAATGAGAATGCCTAGCACTATAATTTCATCCTATACTCCGAATTAATCATGTTGACTTAGAAGTGGTGGTCACATACTTATAAAATCATCACAATCATATATCTCTCAATTTCACATCATAAATATTAATATACGTAATACAAATTCAATCTAATTGTATACATGCAATTCAGTCCACAAGAATTCGGTCCATATGCAATTTAGTCCATATGCAATTCAATTCAAGTCGTACCACAAGAAAAATTAAACATATAATAACCACAAAATATCTTTTATAAATAAATTTAAATTTAAACATATATTATTGATTTATAGAAAAGAATAGATATAAATATAAAAAAGAAC
>JAOXYD010000009.1:1963581-1980107 GCA_028565735.1 Pinacopodium congolense | reverse complement strand
TGGGGGGAGAGAGAGAGAGAGAGAGAGAGAGAGAGAGAGAGAGAGAGAGAGAGAGAGAGAGAGAGAGAGAGCATTTGAATTCTTTCTGACCTTGATTAAAGATATGACAAAGAGGCTAGAATTTAAAGTTAATGAATCCAATTTGATCAAATTTAATTTCTCGTTTTTTATAAGAAAAATTCAAATTCAAATTTAAGAACAGATTCAACTAAGTCTAACAAATTTTAAAATCAATTTAGTTCAACTTTTTATTTTTGTTTTCTCTGTTTTTCTTTTTCTAATCACAAAAAAATATATAAATTATTTTCACCATTTTTTATTTTTTTATTTTTTTATTTTTATTGTTTTTTTAATTTGAAATAAAAAACAAAAATTAAAATTTAATTTGCCTATCATCATCCATCCCTATTTAGTATGTGTCAATTTTAAAGTTTTATTCTTTAATTTTCAAATAAAAAAATCATTATCCATAAAATGACAAATCCAGTGTCTCTAAAAAAATTAGGGGTTAAAAGAAGGTATCTAAACTAATATACTAATCGACTCCTTCAGAATTCCTCTCGCCGAAATTTAGAAAGAGTTACAGTTGATTCGATACTTCTGATATAGCAAGAGAAATAACAATTTTTGGACATATTGGATATCTATTTTATTTTTAATTTTTTATATTTTACTTTTATTTATAAATACAATTTATAAATTTAAAAAAACAAAAAAAATGTGATTTTTTAATATTTTATAAACAAAGTTTCTCCATTTAATAATAAACACAATTAACTAATATGCATTTATATGATATCTCAGAATATTTTGATTTAAGAATATAAATTTATTTTGTATTTAATTGTTCTTACTAAATTAATTTTTTAATGATAAATCTTAACTAAAGAAATTTTTATTATCAATTTTTAATTAAAAATCAGAAAGAATACTATATGAACCCTTAACTTTGTTAGGTACTGGATAACTAAAAAATGAAAAACTTAAGCCTTATTTGGGAATGTTTTAAGTTTCCATTTCTTATTTTTGTTTTTTAAATAAAAGAAAAAATACAACACAAAACTTAAAAAACACAAATAAAATACGAAAATCGAATAAAGCAGTACAAAAATTAATAAGAATATACAGAAACTGATAAAAATACACAAAAACAAAAATAGAAAATAAAGATGGAAAGTTCAACCAAACTAGTCTTTAAAAGAAGAAAGGCTTAAGCCTAGCTTTTTTGGTATAAACCTCTTCAGAAGGACTTAAGAAGACACAAATGATACTACCTAAATTCACATGGCAATAACATAAATGCCCTCCTCATATCATTCTCCCATGGACATTACCTGCGTATTACCTTTTCTAGGCCATCTAGTTCACATTAAAAGGTGTAAGCAGGTAGAGTTTTTGTACCAACTCATTAAGAGTATGTACATTAGAATGACCTACCTTCCATCTTTTCCATTTAGAAGTGAAAAGAAGAGAGGCAAAAAAGAGGCTGGATTTCATACCTGAGATAAGGTTTGTGATTGTAACTAAGGCCATATAAGCCTTATGGCATTCAAGAGGGGGTGAATTAGGTATTTAAAAGCTTTTTAACTAATTCAAATTAGTAACCTAAAATAATTAGAAACTAGATGCAATCACTAAACTAAAATGAAATGAGAATGCAACAACCAAAATGAATGCAATAAGTTGAGATAAGAGAAAGACACAAGCCACTTTAAGAAGTTCACCTACCCCAAAATTAGGTCACGTCTCATTTCCAACTACTTTTTGGATGATTTAATACTAATCAATCAAAATAAGTACAATTTTTTTATAAGGTGAAGAATAACCTTTACAATCTTACTTTTCAAGGGTGAAGAGTAACCTTGTACAAGACTCAATCTTCTTGCTAAAAGTGAAGAGTAACCTTTAACAATTCTTTTTAAGGTAAAGAGAAGCCTCTACAACTCACGAATATCCAAATGAAACAATACCCCAAATTTTAAGTAACCAAATACACCTTAAAAAGTGTTTCACTTAATAAACAATTAAACAAAGGGCTTTAGCTTTCAATAAATGATATGAGTGAATGACGAAAATCTTGAAGCCTTAAACAAACTTAGTATGATAGAAATTACACACCAAAAACATATGTGTGTGTGTGCATGTGTGTGTGTGTGCAATATGAGTAAAATGAACTAAGCATAAAATCTAGACAGTTTAAGCACTCTATGAATGTTGAGCTCAAAACACAAATATAAATGCTTAAAAATCAAAATAAAAATTCCAAAGCACTCATAACATCTTATGTGAACTAAAATAAATAAATATATGCACCCAGAAATATATTTCAATGATGAAATTATAATTAAATGAAGAATATAAAAAACTGGATAGTTTTGATGTATGAGTGAACTAATGCACACAACTGATGACAGAATCAACCAACAATTCAAAGCTATGATTTTTCTAACTCCTAAAAACTAAATAACCAGAAAACAATAATAACACAAACAAAAGAAATAGACTAAGGAGGTTGAAATCGGAACTAAACTTGAACTAGTGAAAACAGAAGATATCTTGAAGTATTTGAATGCTCAAGCTCAAAGAAAACCTAAACAAGCCCATAAAAATTTAAACAAAGTTCAAACATAATCTAGAGGGCTTAAGTAAGCTGAAAACTGAAATCCCACGATTTTAGAAAGTGATTTTGTTAGTTAAAATCAAGATTCAAGATAGAATAGTCTCAGTAGAGACAATCCTGATAGAGGAAAGAGTGAGATTTAATATGATAAAACAGTCTCTCTAAATTGTAAAAGATAGATTAAATAAACTCTTAAACAATCAAGCAATAAATTAGAAATAATTTCTCACACACAAAAGCACAATAAGGCAACAAAAAAATGATTGAAAGTATACGTAGGAAAAGAGTGGGCAGCTTGAGGTTTTTAAGATATTCAGGATTTTTGATCTGTTCTTAGAGCGTCTAGGGACTAAAAAATTATTTTTGAGTGGATCTATAGAGTGTCTAGATGCTTAAGGAGGGTTTGGAAGTGTTAAATAGCCATTAGAACGAAGACAAGAAACAAAAACCCCAAAGAGGAAAGTAGCCATTGGAGACAGGGACTAAAACGGCACCAACTGGGGAGTTAAACAACGTCGTTGAAGGCTAAGTCACCCACCATTTAACTCGTTGTGAAAAAAGGGTAAAATGGCACCCTATTGATCCGCCATTTTTCTCCTTATTACCCGTCATTTTGCCTCTAGAAAACATGAAAAATGCTCCAAACTAACTCCAAAACTTTTCAAACAAGTTCCCAACAATAATTAAGACTTCAAACAACTTTTAAATCATATCTTGAGGCCATAAGAATGATTAAAACCCTTCAAATAATTCAAAATCATGAATTGATCTTTGAAATAAAAAATTATGCAACTTTACATATCAAATGCAATGCATCATGAAAATTAAACCTTTAGATCAATTGAACAAAAATTAAAACTTACAAACATATTTGAAACAACCTATCTATGGTTTTAAAGCTTCCAAATCATTTGATCTTCTATTATCTTCAAATTTGACCTTCAAACTTCAAGCTTTCCATATTGAATTCTTTTTGAAGCGTGCCTATCTTTTAATTTAACACTTTAAAGTTAAATCATTAGTAATGAAACATGTTTTGTTATCATCAAAACTAAGATTGGAACCTCCTTTGGTTAAACAAAAATAGATATAACTAACTACTCGGTACTTATTATTGCTACTACGCTTGATTCTTTCTTTTTTTCTGTTATTTTCTTTATGCTTTTTCCTTTTTCTTTTTCTCATCATTTATATTTCTTATACAATAAAAATGAAACAAAAGGAATAAATACATGCAATGTGCTCTATTAGTAGAAGTATTTCTCAATTTATCTAAAAAAAATGAAGTTGAAAATCCCAAAATAACGCTCTCTTAGCACTTTATTAAACTTGTGAGTTAATAAGGCTAAGAGGTTTGAGGGTTTCAAAATGGGGTGTTTTCTTTAAGAATAAAATGGTCAAAGGCTCAAATGAGGTTTGCAAGGGATAATAAAGATGGGTCATTTAATTCAATGGCTAATAGAAAGAAGGCCTTAATCATTTCTATCTATCATGCATCCAGTAGATTTAAGTTTGTTCAAAGCAAGTTCTAGATGTAACTACCTATGGTAGTATCACAAATATAAGTAATTAATTGATTTTGAAATAGAATTATAAAGGCTTGACTCCTCACTTAGGCTCAATTGAAAATCCATCATGTTTACATACATCACTTAATCACTCAACCGTCAATTTATGAGTAAGTTTATGTAACCAACTACTTTATTTAATCAACATGATTCACATTCAATTCAATTGGACTAATTCATCTTAAAGCATGCAACTCAATCCTATTCCAACTACTATGATAGAATCTCACATTCATCCCAAAGGTTCAAATGTAAGGGAAATGACACCCTTAAAACTAACAAGCTAACATGTAACCTAAATGACATGTAATAATGCAATCCCAAACATCAAATTCCATAAAAAACAAGCTACCTCCCCACACTTGAATGAGACATTATCCACAATGTGTGAAATGATAACAAAAATCACGAAAAAGCAGTACACAATGTTAAAAATATAAAATAAAGGAAAATATAATCGAACAATATCTAAAAAGAGGGATAGAAAGCTTGTACAGGGGGTGGTGGTTATGTTATTGGTGATGGAATATGGAGCCCTTGGATCTCCAAGCTTTATGGATCTTCTTTTCTAGGTAGCGCCAGCAATAGGCTATCATATGTATTTGTTCATTCATCTAATCCAACTATTTTTAGGTCTTTTTATTGCTATTCGCTAAAAAAGTATACACCTTTTCCCAACCTACTTCCTCAGATTCTTCACTTGAACTATTATTAGAGTCAAGCATAGGTATAGAACTTAAAGGTCCATTAGTGAACTTATGTTTAACTGCAGTACGACTCGGAGGATCTCGGAGATCCATGTTATTGTGCCATAGTATTCCCGAACATCTCAAATAAGGAGAATCAAAATACTCATAAGAAATAGGGGTTAAATTAATAATATCAATATGATAATGCTATGCTAAAGCAGTTGTAAGATAACCATGCCTAGGTAAGTTCCCTTCATGGCCATAGAACGCATCAAAGATTGAGAAAAATAAAAGGGCATGCGAGGTTTAACCTTATCATCGATGCAACATAATAAAAACAACTCCCTAGATGAACATTTGTTGCTTTAAAATTTTTAAAAAATAGCATAACACATGAATTTATGTAGCAGTAAGCATTCTTGGCTAAGAATATGAGCATTAGATCCATTATGAGCATTGAATTTAGGTAATTCAGTTAGATACTTCTAATAAATATTGGTTGAAAAATCCTGATGTGTATCTTCTACATGTGCTTTAGGGTTTACTCAACACTTTCTCATCTAAACGATGCACCTAGCCCATTAATCTAAACCAAAACACTCTCGACCTATTAGATTCATAATGCAAGGATGTAAAAAAAATCAAATGTTAGTTTTTGAAAAGAAAAAAGGTAATCCATGAGCATAAATTGTTCCCAACCACCTTTTTAACACAATCTCAACATTCTATATTTAAGTCCTATCTCTTCTAATAGATGAAAATAAAATATCTTGACGTAAGAATAGTCTTAGCCTTTAGGAGATCATACCTATCACCCTCCTCTTTAGAGACGATGGGGAAAGGAGCACCAAAATCTGCAGAAATATCCCTAGGGTTTCATCTTCCCATTTCAACTTTAATAGGTAGAACGGATTTCCTAATAGCTAACTTAATTCGTAGAGACATAATGACCAAAAAATTGTAAACAAATCATACATAAGGTGAGAAAACTCAAGAGAGAAGCACAAACAGTCCATAGAGAGAGAAAATTGCGTGAATGGAGAGAAAAAATGGAGAAGGAGATGAAAATCAACACAAATTTGCACAAAGATGATACTTTCATTGAAAAACCTAAGGAAACTTACCATATCTAATGAAAACTTGGAGAAAAAATGAGTAAAGAAGCTTGAAAATAGGATGAGGAAGTCAAAACTAGAGAGAAAAAGAAGGGGAAAAAGAACTAAAAAAGATAAGGGTTTTTAGGTTTTTCAAAAGAGGGATGCGAGATTTGTCATCTCGCCATGCATGATCATGAATGTGCACAATCGTGCACTGTTGGGGATAGAGAGTTTATGTCTCCCTCGTGTACATAAGGAATTTCTTTGATTTTGCCTTGTTTAGGATTATTTGACCTCCCACTTAGTTCTAACTCACTTAAAACCTTCAAATTCAAGTTTTTACTCAAAATCAACCTAAGAATCATCAATCAAACTCAACAAAACACAAATGAAACAAAGGAAAACATGAAATGAATGAAATAAACAACCTAAGAATTTTAAAAAAATCAAACAACCTAAGAACAAGACACAACATGTTTCTCTTAAGGTTGTGAGCTTGACCAAACTTCAATTCAATCATAAAGAAGGAAGGGAAAGGAAAAAAATTTACTTCCATTTCCTTTAGAGGAAATCCACCAAGAAATAACTTGCTATGATATCCAATAACCTTAGAGGTTTTTTCTTGAAGTCTTCCACCTCAAGCTCCCAATGCTTGAAAAATTGAGCCACTTTAGTTAATCCTCTCCTACTAGACTTGAGTTGATAAGGAAACAATGTTAATCTTCCTTTAATCCTCTTCTTTCTTACCTTAACTACCCTTTTCTCATGGTCTAAAGTTGGTTTGCTAAAAATAATCATAGGTAGTGTTTTTCCCTTATCCAAAGAGGTATCTCTCAAGTATGGGAGTAGAGAGTGTAACTTAAACACATATGGTTTCCCTACAGAGAATGGAATAGGGGCATTTATTCTTCATAGAGGTTCTAGTTTTAAGTTCTTACCTAATTCCTCCTCCTTGTTGACCTCTTCATCAACCATATCATCATCTTCTTCATTACTACCCAAGTTTTGCTCCTTTACACTCTTTAATCACATCAAACTTCATGCAAGCCTTCATTTTCACTGAATTTTTAAACTTCTTTCTCATGTTAAATGCTACTTTTTCATCACCACTACAAAGGATTAACTTTCTACCATTCACATCAATCAAAGCCTTTATAGTGTTTATAAAAGGTCTACTAAGAATCAAAGGACAACTCCTATCCTCTTTAAAATCAAGCACTACGAAATCAACTTGACTGAAAATTTTATCCACTTTTGTTGACACATCTTACACTAATTTGAATAGTTTTCTTATTGATTAATCCACCAATTAGATGAGTGTGGAAGTCGACTTCACATCACCTGGCCCTAATTTTCTAAAAATAAACAAAGGTGTGAAGTTATTACTTGCTCCTAAAGCACATAAACAATTTCAAAACTCCAAATTTCCAATAACACAAGGTATGATAAAGCTCCCTATATTTCTTAATTTGAAAGGAATGTGGTTAGTGATGATTAAGTTGTATCTTTTTATCAATGCTACTATTTGGTTGTCTTCCCAAGTGCTCTTATTAGTCAGGATATTTGTTAAAAACTCCGTATACTTGGGAATTTTCATTAATGCCTCTGCAAATGACAAATGGATATGTAACTTCTTCAATTTCTCTAAGAACTTGGCAACTTGAGTATCCACTGGGTTCTAATGAAGCCTTTATGGGTAAGGAATTTTGGTTGTATCGAAGTGGTGGCACATATGGCTTCTCTTTTTGTTGCTCGTCCTCTATTTATTGGCTTTTCTCCCTTGCTTCCTCAACCTTCTCATTTGGCTCCTATAGTTCATCTAAAGATATAACCTTGATGGCCTTGAGTTATTCCCTTAGATTAGCCTCGATGTTGCTTAGTAAGCTACTTGCATTCTTAAGTGACAAATCATTAGCAAGTTCCTCTACTTTAACCTTCAAGTTGTGGATGGATGAATAGCAGTTCTTCATATTTGGTCAAACTTTGCCTCCATCCTCTTCTAACTCTCTTCTTGGTTTGCAAATTTGTGTCCCACGTCCATCATCTTATCTATTTTACTCTCCAAAGACCTAAATCGATCTTGTTGAAATCTAGAAAGTCCTTGTGCTCTCACTTGGCCAATTGCATTATTAGTATTCAAATCAAAATTTTGGTAGTTTTTCTACCCAAGATTTTAAGTACTGGAATATGGATTGTTACCTCTTTGCGGTTGGCCCATATAATGTACCTACTCAGTGCCGCTAGCTCCTAACAAGAAACATTTTGCTGTTTCATTGTTATCTTGCCCCCAAATCTCATATAAAAACTAGATGGCTTTAACTGATGGTGAGGAGGCTCCTTGCATGTGTTGCTCAATTGCTTGATAAGGGCTATAATCTATTTTTGTAAAGTTGTCACCGATTCAATTGCGGTCATACCTTTTTTATCCTTGGAACCTTTTTTACTCCTATCATTAGACCACATACAATTGTTGCTCTCTAACTCTTCCAAGAGATATTGAACTGCATATATAGTTTTTCTAATAAAAAACGCTCACGTAGATGCATATATGGTTCATTATAGGCTCAAATTAATCCCATTGTAGAATGTTTGCAAAAAGAACTCCCTTGGAAGATTGTAGTATGGACAGCTTCATTGTAACTCTTTAAATTGCTCTCAAGCCTCATATAATGACTCTTATCTTTTTTTTGGATGTTTGTGATATCCTTTTATGATCCTTGTAGTCTTGGTCAAGGGGAAGTACTTAGCAAGAAAAGCTTGGGCTAGCTGCTCCCAAGTGGTTATCTAACCTGAATTGAAAGAATTATACCATGCTTTAACATAGTCCTTCAAGGTGAAAGGAAACATCCTTAACCTTGGCTTAAAGAATTGTACCATGCTTTAATCTAGTCCTTAAACAAAATTCACCCAAACTAAAAAAATTCTAAAAAAATCCCCAACAATGATGCCAAAAACTTGGTGAGACAATTTATGTGTTTGGACAAATGCTCACTAGCTTAACGCTATACTGCAAGTATATGAGTTGCATAATTGTAATATAATAGTATCGATCCCACGAGGACTATATTTAGTCAACACTCAATTCAGGTTACACTTTATTTAAGAAAATAATTTCAAATGTTAAAATTTTGAAAATAAACTAAAATTAATCAAACAAACAAAGAATAATCAATTGGGTAAATTGTAGTAATTTAATTGTCAAGATTTAAGATTAGGAGCCACTCTATCTCTCTTTTACTTCCCTCTTATATTATTGATTCAATTATGCTTGACCCAAGATTTTGTAATACTTAATTACTATCTCTCAAGGCGTAATTAGTTGTCCTTAGTTGAATTAAGATAGAATCAATTGTTCTGCTTCTAGACTTACACAATCGTTACTAACTGCTCAATTAGATGTTAAGCAATCCTATAGATAATTTAAACAAGTAGTTAAGATCTCTCTTCTATTATTTGCAAAACCTAAATATATATAGGTCTATTATGAGCCAACTCTCGTTAAACTACCCAATATGAATGCCCAAGTTCACTCTCTTGACATATTGCAAGGTATAAGGTCAATACATATAACAAACATTCACCCATAGAATCAAAAAGCAAGAGTTTCATAAAAGAGTTCAAGAATAACTCTTATAAAGTGTTTAGCTACTCATAATCACAAACAACCCAGCAATATTCATATTTCTCATACTAAAAAGTAATAAAGAGAAGAAATTAAAAAATAGCATGGAGCTTTGAAGTCCTCTTCTCTAATCCAAGGAAGTTAGAAAAATTGGATGCGGAAGAGTTTTTTTTTTTTTATTTCCCAAGATTGTGTCTTTTTTTTCCACTTTTATGAGCCACAAAAAACCTTCACTTTGCCTCTTTTGGAAAGCCTCTAATGATTTTTGGAGGCTCCTAACGTTTAGATCCCCTATATATGTCAAAAGGAGGATCCACTAACTTAAAATAATTTATTTGGCTTGTTCCAGATGAGATTTACTTGTACATGAGGGTGATAGAAACTTGGTTCTAGGATAGTGCATGATCGTGCATGTGCATAATCGTGAGTTGTTGTTTGATAGCTTTATGATCCCTTCACTATTTTGGGCACAACGTCTTTCTGGATCTCCAATTAACTTGAAATTTGAATTGCAACCTCCTCACATGTTGATCTTTCTTCCCTCCAAATTTCATTTCCATCTGAGTCCTAAAATTCTACCTAAAGGGTCATCCAAATCACCTGCAACATATCCAACTCTGGAGTTCTATTACCTGTAAAACCACACATCAAAGTGCATTAATCTATCACTCAAATAAGCTCAAAATCTACCCTCAAACATTAGAAAAAGTAAAGAAACATTAAAAAATATCAAAGATCATGAAAAGATGTGAATGATGCAAATGATCCAAATAACTAAAAAAAATATACACAAAGAAACACTTAAAATACATGAAAACAACTTAAAAATATAACCTAAAAACACACTTATCAATAAGATGCATCAAAATTGAGTTTATATGATCATATGTTGCTCTTGTATTAAATTTGAAATGTGATTATGGGTTATGCATGCTGCATTAACTATTTGAAACTCAAGTATTTGGTATTTTAAGTACGTATTAATATTTATGAGTATGATAATGAATGAATTATTTTTTGTTAAAATGAATGACAAAAATAAAGACGCCAAAATTTATAAAGTAAAGAGTTCAGAATTAGTTGCTTGCCTGAGAAAGGCTATATTTAATGCACCTAGACATTATATAAGGTTGGGGTGTCCTGAGAGAGAGGGGGGAGGATATTTGTATGATGTTTACTTGGTGCTTGCCCTTGTCCTAAGTATTGGGACATTCCAATAATAGGAATATCTTGTGCGTTATGCACCTATCCTTCAGAAAAGTCCTAAAATGTTTTTAAAAATGGGGAATATCTTGTGCGATAGTTTTTATTAGATTAGTGGGCAGAACATTAAGTATTGCTTTACTAGATAAGCAAGGCTCTAAATTAAAATATGAAACTAAATATAAGACAAAATATGAAAAATAATAACGAATATTTATAATTAATATACTTTATAAAGAGATAGATTGGTTAAATCAATTGTATTATAATTTTTACATTTATGGTGAAATTGATAGCTTTGTTGATATTGAATTTTTTTGATTTGTTAAGAGTGCTCCATGAATGAATTTTCTATCTATTTATATATAAATATATTGTATAATGTATGACAGATATATTTTACTTTATTGAGGTGGGAGCTCATCCCTTACTATTTAATTTTTCAAGATACATTCAGTAGTTTTTGATTCACACTAATTTTCACATCTTGACTTATTGATTGAATTAAGTAAGTCAACTGGTCGCAAAATGTCTCAGGATTTATTTTTATTCAATTTAAAATAGTATTGAACTTTGAAATTATTTACCTTTAATATATGATTGATTTGAATAGTATTGATTGGATAATTTGTTGACATTTTTATTTTAAAAGATTTGTGAAATAATTTAATGTATGACTTTGTTGTTTGATTCATTGAGGTTATTGTTTATTAATTTATAAAAGTTTAAGAAAATAAATGGATGAGGTTGCAATTTGAATAATTGTGAATTATGGTTTACTTTAATTTGACAATTAAGGTTTGAAATGCATTGTGAATTAATTGAGGAATTTATAAGGTAGGATGCTACAATTATAAAAATTTTAAATATGATTTATAAGTACGGCTAACTTCATGCTGTATACCTTTAACTTTGATCTTTTTGAACATTTCGTCATATAGTGTGAGGTTTCTTGGTTATAATTTGATTCATGTTCAATTCTATAATCAATTAAATTTATTAAATATTATAATTTTGTATTTTATGAAATAATTTGTTATGGAAGAATTTTATTTTGTTTTTCCAGGAATTTAACCTAACGAAAACTAAAAAATTATTTGTTACGTTCATTTTATGCTTTTCAAAGTTAATGTGAAACTCGGCAACTTCTTGTACTAGTTATTTGCCGAGTGGGACTTTATAATATATATATATATATACACACTAATTAGAATATGAAGAGAAAAAAATAATTATAATAAATTCAGTAAGTTTTAAAACAAGCCCAAAATTTTTAAATTTTTTCATCAAGATTTATCCATTAATAATTATTATAATAATAATTATATTAAATAATTGACGAATGATTTTTGTTGTAACACTTAAGTCCATTTATGTTAAATACAACTAAAACTATTGGAAACTGAAAATACATTTATTACCTTTAAGGAAAAAAATATTAATATAAGTAATAAAGCATAAATGGAGTAAGTGAGAAAGTAAGGACATAAAAACTATTGACAAAAATGAACACCTTAAATTTATTGGTCAGAAACGTCCGCCTCAGAATTGTTACAATTGGCAGCATAAAAATGTCGATGGCCAAATGAGAATCCAATTTAAAATTTAGACAATTAAAAGTACACAAAAATCAAGAATGAAAAAGAGAAAATTTTAATACATAAACAAATTGATTTTTTATTTCCAGGTTATACCTCACAATATCGATCGAATCATTCGTACCAGCAGAAGCACAAAAAAGTATGGAATGAAATAATACCTTCGCGAGAAATTTGAACTTGATGATTTTGCCCATGTATGTAATAAAAATCACGGCTGAGAACTCCGGTTTTCCCGTAAGGGATTTTGTAGATCAATTAAAATATGTCATGTTTAGTTTTAATTTTTAATTTTTAATTTTTTAAATATAAAATTTGATAAAAAATATATTAATACAATACATAAATTAATATAAAAATATAATAATTAATATAAAAATATAATAACCACAATAAAAAAATAACAACTTACAACTCTACAAAAATTATTTTCTAGAAGAATATACGAAGGAAATTAAGACTTCTAAAATAAGGACAACATCTAGTTAGATTAGTTATTGCTATAAATCGCTGGCTTTGATGTGCAGCTGTGTACACAACGGATTGAAGTTGGGAAACGCGTCGGGAAACCGAAGGAGGTAACAATTAGCATGCAAATAGGAGCGCAATGGAAGCTGATACCTCTATTTTTATATATTATGTTTTATTTTTCTTACAAACCCATTTCACGCCATACCCCATATTCAATCCCAAGAGTTGATTTCCTCTCCTACGGTGCCCCTGAGATTTTTCTCTCTTTAACCTCTTTCCCTAAATTTTGCATCTTTATCTCTTTCTAAAATACTTTCCACCTTAATAAAGGAGAGTTGAAAGAAGTAAAAAGGGGTGTTAAAGAAGGGTGAAAAAAGAAAAAGAAAAATAAAAAGCATCAGCATCCATTTCTTTCCCTCTCTTCTTTTCCTTTTGGTTTATGACCGTGGGAGAGGAGAGAAGCCTCAAACAGAAAATCACGAAAAGAAAGTAAATGCAAACCCGCAAGTATCATTAAATAAAACGAACATAACGACAACACGGTCACTACGTAAACCCCGACCACCAGCTTCTGGTCCTATTTAAAGCCCTAAACACCAACAAAATAAAAAACACAGGTTTCGCAGTGCTGGTGGCTCTGGTGGTGGAGGGTATTCATCTCAGAATGATCAACGACGCTGGGACCGATAATGGAGCAGCATCAGCAAAACTGGAGATGGGTCCAAGAGCTGCCAACCAAAGCCTTAAGAAAGGGCCATGGACGGCTGCGGAGGATGCCATCTTGATTGACTACGTGAGGATTCATGGAGAAGGGAACTGGAATTCTGTCCCAAAGAATTCTGGGTTGTTGAGGTGTGGTAAGAGTTGTAGGCTTAGATGGGCAAATCACTTAAGGCCTAACCTGAAGAAAGGTTCCTTCACGCCTGAAGAGGAGAGAATTATCATCGAGCTTCATGCAAAGCTTGGAAATAAATGGGCTCGCATGGCCTCTCAGGTACAATATTCATGTAATATACTTAGGAATTTAGTAGCACTTATGAATCTACGGATCATATTTTTTCTGCTGCTTTTACCATTTTCCTCTTTTGCCTCGGTATCATCTAGAAAATGCCGAAATTTATGCTACAGGTTCTTTCTTCTGTATTTAATTTGTTCAAACTTTTCCATTGACGACCCTTTCTTTGTTAGTTGAATGGGAGATATGGTCGATCATTAATTATTGTGATATATCCCTCACTATCAAAATCTTGCCTGGTGTTCCTTAAATTGTTATATTCTTTGCTCATCGCCTGACTCTTATTATAGTTGCCTGGAAGAACTGACAACGAAATAAAGAACTATTGGAATACAAGAATGAAGAGGCGTCAGCGGGCTGGTTTGCCTGTATACCCTCAAGAATTCCAAAAAGAAGCATCTGCAGTTGAATTCCAGCAAAAACAACAAAAGTATCCCAGTTCAGTTTGGTCCTCTTCTCGGCAGCGGCCTATGTGCAGCAATCCATCTCTCTTGCATTTCAATCCGACCAACTTCTCCGCTGCCAACCACATCGATCCTCTGCAAAACCATCTCAATTATTCAATGTTCTCCAATCCTAGTCGCCAGCAAATGAAGTTCTTTGACCCTAGCAACAACTCTGCTTTACCTTTCACTCTACCTCATATACCTCCTTATGTGGGATCACCAACTTCTGCAACACCATTTGATCAAAACCTTGCATCACAGGGAATCCCAACACCGCCATCGCCATCGATTAATTATAACACCCTAGATTTTGAGAACAACAATATCAGCTTCACTTCACTGATCATGGGAGCCGAAGTTGAACCAGTTGCCCTTCTTCCTGGTCTGAAATCAGAGCTCTCTTCAGTCCAAATATCGTCGCATCTAATGAACCCAATCGTTTCTGAATCAACTCATGATGATTTCATGAGTGAAAAAACTGATCATGATCGCAAAAGGGCAAGTGAGGGTGATACAAACAGTGGCTTGTTAGATACCTTGCTACAGGAGGCTAAGACGTTATCATGCAAAAGGAAATGCAGCTATGAGAATTCGGCGATGTCATCGAAAAAAGGGAAAGAGGTTTTACATGAATCCGAGGAAGAGGGGGGTGAGAAGTTAAAGTTGAACAGTGGCGAAACGGCAAAGAACGCTCGATTGTCGTTGAAAATTGACTGCGAGACGTCTATTGAAAACCAGGGTGATGATTGGACTTCATTTCAATCATCAGTAGGTAAAGTTTTGTTTCTCTTCATTACCAAGATTTTGGTAGAATTGTCACAATTAGTTATACACGCAGATTGCTGTTCAATTTTTTTGATGCAGCTTTCTTTTATGTTTCGCGTCACTATGGCATAATTAAGTTGTTTTTGTAGTTGAATATTTTGCTTTACAGTTTAAGGATGGTTGATATGGTGAGTTAAGGGAGAAAATGAGATTATGCCAAATTACAGCCTATTACTATGAGGCTGCGAATACAATTTTATACTGTCCTAATGTTGGATATGATCCCCTTGATGACTGCCAACTTCTTTAATTTAGTGAATAACACTACGCAATGGCGTTTTAGAAGCTGTACTTCCGTTGATTATGTTATCTCCCGGGTTATACAGGAATGAAATCAAGTAATAAGGAAGCAATGGAGGAGATGAACACCATGGATGACGACTTGCTAAGCCTCCTTAACAACTTCCCGTCATCGATGCCTCTCCCGGAATGGTACCGCAAAAGTAAAAATGAGTCTATTGGATCATCAATAGAAAGCAAACGACAAGTGAGGGGAATTGATCTTGAGCAGCAAGATGCTTCGACGAACAAGGTGGCGGTCGCGGCCAATGATGCTAGCCCTAACCTGGAGTGGGCTTTGGGTTCGTGTTACTGGAAAAACATGCCTGGGATTTGCTAAGTTTGTCTTTCATATGAAGAACTCAATATATATCTTGGAAAAGGGTGGGTATAGAATCCATGAAAAAAGATAAAAGAGCTATAAAGTGCTGACATTCCCTTTTGTTGTTTTGTTTAGCTGGAGGGTTAGGTTGTGATGTGGGGTTTCATGTTTCTAAGTAGTCTTATTGTCATAATAAGGCTTTGCTTGGGTTGGTTTACGCGTCCAAGTAGACCTTGTAAAATAGAAAGAGCCTTATGTTAATTTGTGTTGTACATATGGATGTAGAAATATAGTTCTCCAGTAGAATCAATTAAGTAGAACAATCTGTCTCTCCCATTACTTTTTATTTTAGTTTTCTGGCTTGCCACAAATTGCTATTACAGGTTTACGGTTCGACAGTTTAGAAGCAGCTCTGTAATTTTCTGCAAGTTCTCATTTTACTGGACATTAAAAAATATATATGCATATATATATTAATGAAACTAGGAATTTATGTATTCTGATGTCACATGATCATCAACATAAAGTTTACGTATAACCAATTAATTTTTAAAAAAAGTGAGATAGTAAATATAATCACAGGACCAACTTCTACAAATCAGAAAAATTTTGGAGGAAAAAATCTTGGAAAATTTACTTAATATGAGAGATGAATGAGATAACTCTCATTACTAAATTTAAAAAATGCCATGTCCACAAGCTTATGGGTCCTTCTCTCCTGCCTAATTGAGTATCCTTTGACAACAATTTGACCTTTACATTTTCTTTTAT
>JAOXYD010000009.1:1940925-1957695 GCA_028565735.1 Pinacopodium congolense | reverse complement strand
TATTGATATTATATCTTTATTTTTATTAATTATAAATGTTAAATGATAAAAATATCAAATATTCACATATAAAATTCATTTATTTTAAATATAAATATCAATTAATGAAATTAAAATATCAAACAATGACAACAAAACTATATTCATACACTCATATAAATGTATTTAATTAATTATATTCTCACATCATATAACAAGAACAAAATATAAAATCATTACATCATCTCATATCGAAGAATACAGTAAAGCGAAAAAGCGAAAGTAAAATCTAAAAATAAAAATAATTATAGTTATTTATATTATATATGTAAATTCTAAATATACAATAAATAAAAATAAAGATTAAAAAACAAAAGGGAAATGCCTGAATAACTTGGAACCTTATTCACCAATATATCCACTCAGATCATATTGACCCAAATTTTCATTCGATACAAAATTCTAATCATTAAAAAGAGTTTAATCATCACTGTTAAGAGTTAAATTGATAGAGTTTTAATAGTTAATTTGTTGAATTATGATCCATAATTCAGTGCTTAATTTTTAAATTTATATATTATTATGTTTAATTTGTAAGACAGAGCTTAATGATGAAGATTAGAACAAAAATGAGAAAAATACCTCTCCTTTCTATCTATTAACAGGCCCCTAGTATGGTTGATGTCCAGATCAACTTAAGAAGTTCAAGACTTGTCCAGAAACTTTTTAAACATATTTTTGTAGTTTTTAAACTACTTATTTCAACTTATATTTGTAGATCTATTAATTTATGTGGCTTAAGATACTTGTTTTATATGCTTTGATGATTATGTGTGCTTAAATCTATTTTTTAGGTTCAGATTTATATTTTAATATTTTAGGAGAGTTTAAATGCATGTAATAAGGTTTGATTTTGTTTATTGCAAATCTTAAAGTTCTAATTTTGACTTAATCAACTAAGATTAGAGTGAAAGATAATTTAGGATCCGAGAAATCTATCTTGGTTGTTGGATAAATTAATAAACAACATAAATCAATTTTACATAACCAAGTATGGATTATTTGTGAGAGTTAGAGATCTGAGATTAAAAGTCCAAAACTCACCTTCTTGAAATTAAAGCCCACTAGCTAGATTTAAAGCCTAACCAAACTTTAAACTAAGTTTAATGGAAAAAGAGGCATAAGTTTTAACCATAACTTTATCTTGAATTCATGAAGGAACTTTAATCCGCCTTTGAATTTGTTTTTAAGCTCAATTAATTCATTAATCACTTATCCAGAGTGGGATTCTACAAGTTTATAATTTTCAATAATTTTATAAATCATTTTATAATTCAAAATTGTAAAGGTTTAAAGCATAATTAGGATAGTTATTAATTTTATCTTTTCATCTTTTTAATCAATTAATTTAGAATTTCCTGGATAATTGTAATCTAATTAATCTGGTATTTAATTCCAAAAATATCACATTTTTCCCTTGGATTCGACACTCAGAGTCTAAAAATTACTTCAGTTTATTACTTGTTCGATAGGTGTACTTGCATTTCATCACGTTGGTTTTTACTTAATATCATTTTGGTTCTCAAAGTAAAATCTTTCCAAAATCATTCAAAGTTTTAAAGTCACCTAACCAACACAACAAGTTTTTGGCACCGTTGTTGAGGATTAATCGATGTATTTTAAATTAATATTAGAGAAATTGGTGTCAATTATTCTAAGATGTATATTATATATATAGTTTGTTAAGTTTATGTGCTTGTTTTTATTTTCTTTTTTGTTTTTGTTTACTTTTTATTTCTTTGAGTTTGATTCTTAGCTTATGCTGATCTCAATTGCATGTTTAGTAAGAATCAACTTAATGTAGAAATGAAACATTATGAAAACTTGGTTTTTCAACTTTACAAAGAACCAACCTTGTTGGAATTAGTTTTGCAAACTAAGAGTGGTCCTAGGTCTAGCATTATTAGACCTAGTATAGACTTAGATGATTTTAAAATTCCACATATTCTCATTTCCATGATTAAGTCTTCTCAATTTAGTGGTTCATCTTCAAAACATCCCAATGATCATTTAAAGAATTTCTTGGACATATGTGCTATCTATCAAAATTATGAAATTTCAAATGATGCACTTCAACTCAAGTTATTTCCTTTTTCTTTAAAAGATAGAGCTCGCACATGGTTGAACACTTTTCCACTTAATCTATCCAAACTTGGGACGATCTTACCAGTCTCTTTTTAGCTAATTTCTTTCCCCTAGTTAAGATAGCTAAATTAAAATTTTTGATTTTATCTTTTAAGCAATATGAGGGCAAGAGTTTGCATGAGTTTTTGGAGTAATTTCGAGAGCTACTTACTAAATGTCTGATGCATAACTTATGTATTAGACTATTAGTGAGCTAGTGCACATTTTCTACTTAGGACTCATACCATCCACTCGTAATCTCATAGATGCTGCTTCTGGAGGAATTTTGATGAGTAAAACCCCAAGTGAAGCATATGAATTGATTGAGGACATGGCATCCAATAGATTTTAATTTAATTTTGAGCCTTCTTGTAGGAAACCATTTAGAGCTCATGCCATTAATGAAATCTCAGTTTTCCAAGATCAATTGCAAACCATAACAAGCAATTGGATGATTTACAAGCTCAATTTGATAGTGATGGATTTCAATGTCTTATGGCTTATAAGTTTTGTGGTAGTTCCTTTCATGCTTCTACTGATTGTCAAATATGACCCTCTTATGCCTTTGATTCTACTCAAGACCATTATTCTTATACTAGGCAAGGAGTGGACTTTTATCAATTTTATAAGGAAAACTACCCTATTTTTGACTACCCAAAGTCCTAGGTCAACCCTCAAGTTAAACTTCCTTCTAATCCAATTGGCCAAGAAAAGTCTAATTTTGAAGATATCGTGATGAAGTATATCCAATGCAATGAGTCTAGGATGCAATCCCATGAAGATTCAATTAAGAATTTAGAGACTCAAGTAGGTCAGATTGTTCAAATATTAAATGAGCAGTTACCTCAACCCTTACCTTCTATGTCTGAACCTACTTCTAAAGAGCATGTTATGACTATCACTGTACCAAAGGATTATGAAAAAGAGGAAGTGAATGAAAGAACAGAGATGGAAAGAAGTAAAGAAGTGGAAGAAGTTGGAAATGGAAATTGTTCATCAAGGTTATTTGTTGATTCAATTGTCCCATATTACCAACCTGGAATTCCATATCCACAAAGATTAGATGCTTTATCTAGGCGATCTTTTCAATTGTTTCAAAAATTACGAGTAACCTTATTCAGTATATCTTAATTAGATGAGCATCTAGCAAAAAATCAACCCATAGTTCATGGGTTGGAAAGTTGTTATCCAAATTTGAGAGAACTTTTTATGCAAATGATTACACCTATTAATCTAACTCCATCTTTTGAATGTGAGCAATATGAGTTAGAAGTTTGTGCTATGGATAATGATGATGATTTTCTAATTTCTTTTGCAAATCATAAAGTGAAGAGTGATGATTATAAGGAAAGTGTTGTAAGTGAAAAAGAAAGTAAAGTTGCTAAAGTTGAAGAAAATGTTTGTACCTTCCCATTGGATGATCAAATGGATGATGCTTTTGTTGATTTTATTGGAGTTGAGGATGACTTTCAAATTAAAGACAATGTTTTGGAAGTTCTTAATCATGATGCATTTTTCAAGGAATTTGAGGTTGGAAGTGAGAAAGCATTGGATTTATTGATTTCATCGGTGTTCATGCTTTCAATTGAAGGCTAACTATAGTAATTCACGACTTTTTACCATGGAATTTTCAAGGTCATGATTAGTGTTTCATTAAGGATCAATGGTTAAATAAATTAATTCTTTCAATTCCTTTAAAAACCATTCATAACTTGGCACACTTGGTTTACAAGGAGAATGAATTGAAGTTGATGGATTCTGAACCAAGGAAGAGATGTAAAATTCTCGAACCTTAAGGTCCATCTAAAAGACCTTAAAGAAATGCTTGTTGGGAGGCAACAAAACCTTAATTTCAGTTCTTTTGATTTGAATTTAGTGTATTTGAATTCAAATAAATGTGTTGAAGCCTTTTAAGTGTGTTTGAATTAAGTTTGGTGTGTTTTCCTTAGCTTATCCTTAGTTTAGTGTGTTTAATTTGGTTTTAAGAGTATTTTTAGGTTGAAATCTGAAGAAATTTGATGAATAATCCAATTCATTTTGTTAAGACTTGAGTTTAAAGGAATTTGAAGTGAAATTGGATTGGAATTGAGCTTGAGAAGGTGAAAACAGACCTATAACGGTGGTCTGTAGCCTACCATTATAGGATGATCAAGCCACCGTTCATGCAGTTTATTCTGGATCATCAATGGTGGGCTGTTCATCTTATAACGATGCTATTGTAGGATGAACGAGGTGTCATTAAAAGACAAATCAGGTGATAAAATTACGCAGTTTCACTATTCATCATCTTCTTCCTCCCTAAACCCATCCAAAAACCCTCTTTGCCTCTTAAATTTCAAATCCTCATATCTTGCTCATTTCTTAACCAAATTGGACGTTCTTGGTGTCCATTTATCAAATTTTCTCCCCTCTACAAGAATCTGCCATCAATTTGTTGTGAAAATCAATAAATTTTCTAGAATTGCTTCTACAAAATCTGGATCTTTTTCTCCATTCAAGGTATTCTTTTTCAATTTTCTCCCACTATAGGCATCAATTTGTTTAGATTTTGGTATCATTATGTTAGAAATTCCATTAGCTTTCTTTTGGTACTAATTTCATTCAATTATATCATCGTTAGAAAATCGAGAATATTCTAGTCAAAAAAGAATATTTTGGCTACCATCGCCGAATAATTTTCTAATTTTTCTTACCATTTTTCGACTTGTTTGGAAAGTTTTGGCTACTTATTTAAAGTTTGTTTGTTCAAGTTATTTAAGAGCTTGTTCATATGGTTTAAGAACTTGCTCAAAGGAAATGTAATAGTAAAAACAAGTAAATTATCACATTATATCCATTTGTTTTAATTCATACAAGTTCATGAATGATTCTAGACAACTTACCAAGGTTAATGTATATTTCTATCAATACTACTTATTTAATATCAAATTTTTAATTTTTCTATCACATTTCATTAAATATATCTAACTTATCAAAATGAAAGAAGACATAAAAAAAAATACTTTGTATCTATAAATTAAAAATTTTGAATTTGATTGAAGTAAAGGAAAGAGTCGCTGAGATCCTAGAGTGCAAAAATATGCCCTCAAATTTTTAAAATTTGCAGTAACAAGTAACAACTCATCATAATCATACCTTTTCATCGGAACCTGTGCTTCCAACAACCCTACAGCCTTTAAGCTTAGCTAGCTGACCAGCAAACATGCCAACACCTCCCGCTGCTGCTGATATGAACACGTTTGACCCTTCTTTTGGTTCTCCTATCACCTCTATCCCCACCCATGCTGCAAACCCAGGTATCCCTGCATTGACATTCAGTTAAAAAATATATATATATAAGTTTGTAAGATAGGTTTTCTTTTTTAAATTCAGCCTCGAATAGTCAAATAGTAATTAATTAACAAAATTGTTAAGTTAATGAGATCACCAAGACAGCCGAGGTAATCTGGCAATTCTATGCCCGTCGCTGGATTGATCTTCCTTAAAGTAGGATCTGATGGTAGAACACAGTACTCTGCAACTGGGAAGAATGGGTTGATAATGATATCACCTTCTGTATGTTTGCTGTCACTGGACTTAATCACCCTTCCTATTCCAAATGCTCTTATCACCTGCAAGCCCATATATAGAAAGTAGGGACGTGTATTTGACAAAAGTGGAAACAACGAACAACTAATTTATAAGACAATTAAAATAATTGTTTTTGAGTATCAGGAAGCAAATTTATGTATCTTACCTTTCTTTCCTTTTAGAAGTTAATTTTATACTCGACCAAGTATTTGTAGAAGGCTAAACACCTCATACGCCATTGCATATGTAAATGAAGAAAGCTATTACCATTCTTTTGTTACAAACTCGCAAACAGTCTAATACGTGAAACATACAGCACAAAGTGTGGGTACAACGGAAAAGCTCATGTCCCTTGATAGACGTTTAATTAGTTACCTCATTGAGCTTGAATTGCGATGTATATAGGCCGTCTTCGCGGCCAGTCATTCGAGATCGTAGAAAAGGGTCAACAGAGATCAAGAGGATCTGAACGGCAACATGACCGTCGGGGATAGCATCAATGGCCAGTGATACAGTTCGGAGATTTAGATGCTCTGTGGTCGGAACACCCTGTGGAGCGTAGGCTGAAAGGTACCACTCTTTGCTTTCTAGTAGTGCCACGGCGTTCTCTTTCTCATTTCCTCCACCCATTCTCTAGATTAATCTTTTAGAGAGTAGATGTATGTTCTTGTCTGTCTTTGATGTGCCCCTAATAAAGTTTTCCTTTTTTGGCACCCATAGCAAGGAGTGACGTCTTGATGAGCAACGAGTCACATGGAGAACAACATGAATAATAATTAAATATAGAACGAAAAACTTTAAGAATACATTAATCTTATTTTTAATAGTTTCACATAAAAATTAATTATAAGGACATATATAATATAATAATTATATTATATTAATAAATATATAAAAATAATTATTATATTATTATTTATGTGAGCCTGTAAAGCATGAAGCCGGCCGAGTAATTAAACGGTAATTATAAATATCAATAAGAAATTAAGTATTAAAAATCCTAATTAATAAGATTTGTGACTAATAAAAATATCATAAAACTTCTAATAAGCATACTTTTAAATTTGAAGTTACTATTACTGTTAAGCTTGACGTGAGCTGCTTCATTCGCCACACATACGACAAATGGGACTATAATTGTGACAAGAGATAATACTGCTCATTGTCTCACGTCAAGAAAAAGGATGCCTCTCTTAATCAAGATCAAAAGGAAACCTAATGACGGTTGATTCATAATTAAGCACATTACCGTAAATGATCTTTTGTCATCCTAATTACGATTGCCAAAAATCAAGTGAGATGTTACGCATCAACAATTTCTGGACTTCTAAATGCAAAATGTAACAAACCCTTGACTTTGTCTCGTTAGTGTACGATTTTTCTTTACTTGGTTGTTGATGGTTCGGCCGTCGGTCTCGCTCTCCGCTGACCTTACGCTTTTAATATCTACCAGCAACCATATAAAAATACAATGAAACTTTAACGCTTCTATATTTTTATAATTTTTTATTATTTTTTTATTTTTTTATTTTTATTTTTATAAACTTATTTAGATAATATTTATAATAAAAATTAAAAATAAAAACTTATTTAATTAAAATTTTTAATAAAAAATAATTTAAAAGTAATAATTAAATACGAAATAAATTTAAAATCTTATATTAAAATAGTTTTATATATTTTAAAATATATTCTAATTAACAAATATATTAACTATTCAATATAAAAAATTTTCTATAAAAATTATCTTTTATTTTTATTTACCATTACTTTAAAGATAAACGTGTAAAGAACGCTTTCATCCAACTCAAAATATGAAAAAATAAGAGAATAGTTTTTTAGCTTAACAATCTCATATTGTACTAACGGTGGTTTTGGACAACTCTTTCTTGTTCTTTTTTTTGGTTTGGGAGGTGAATAGAGCTATGGAAGAAGAATGAAAGAAAGCAAATTAAAATTTTAAAATGGTTATTCCTCACAAATTTCTCCTTGTGGTGCAGCCGAATCTTAAGATGGAGCAATACCTATCCCTCCACTTGTTTATTTATCTTTAAACCTATCACTATCCCGATTACCAATTGCCTTACTTGAACGGTTAGAAAGAAGAACTAATGCATGAAAGAACAGCCGCTGGTTGCCTACTGTGTTTCTGTGCTCTAGATTTTATAAATAGTAAAACAACAAAAATACAGTTAAATACATTTCATTCTTTGTTGTTGTTTTTAAAAATAAAAATAGGATGACAAAATAAAAAATAATAAAAATTATGCCCTTAACTTTTAATAGTTGGTTACCAGTCGTACATTTTACAATAAATTACTAGGCACGTTTATTCTCGTCGATGTCTAACGTTCAACCTTTCAGTCACTGGGAAACGTCATCGTCATTTTCTCCTCCAAGTTTTCCGAACGATTACCAACCTTGCAAAGATAATCTTCCCATCTTTCTAAACCACAACTCACAAAGTCAATGTCAGGTTCCTAACATCACCCACTCCCAATACTATTGAAAATTTCACTTTTTAGAGTATCGAAGTGAAGATTAATGAAACAATTACTGTCATCGAAAAGATTTTAAGGAGCTTAACACCAATTTATTTTTTGTATGATAAAAATTATGTTAAATAATTGTCAGACACTATTGTTAGGGAGGGTTACAGTTTCAATCCATATAAAAAGTAGGACTTCATCTGATGGTAAAACTATGAGTTACAGAGCATGCAATAAGTATATATTTTACCGTGAATCTGTCTTCTCGTTAGAAGTCTCGTATTTAAAATTCCTTCTGGTGCACCATTCACAGCTCACAAATTTGTGTTTTTTAAGCTATCTTCGTAAGTTCATGTTGAACCATGGAAAGCTCACAAATTTGTCTTATGCTGAGCTACGTAAGCCGTGGTCCTTGCTTAGCAATGAATCCTTTCCTTCCTAATTTTAGCAGAGTGGCAGTTAAAGCATGTGCAGACTTGACTGTTAGACCTAAAAGTCTTTTGAATTTTTTTTCATCCAAATTATATAAACCAATCCTGAGAATCCTAGCTTTATGAATGTTTTTAGGAAAAGTATCTGAGGTAATTAAATTTATCCATAGGACGGTACTATACCAATCTTAGGGACTATCATTCATACTTATGTTGTGAAGAATCACTTACAAATTCCTCTGGTATGCAAGATTGAAAGAAAAGTGATAGAAATATAAATATAAATATTTATTATTATGTAATAAGATTAATAGTATGAAGAGTTTCAAGTTATAATATTTACGTTAATTTGTATGAATTTAAAATTTTGAAATATTGAAAGTTAAAATGTCTTTTGTGATAAATGTTTAGAAATATTAAAAGATTAATTTATATATCTATGTATATATATAAGTGTGATGTTGTTTTGAGAGTTAAGAGTGGAGTAGCATTATAAGAATTAATTAAGTTTAAAGTATAATTTTATGGTATTCCCCCTCTTATAGAATGAAACGTACTTTTTTTAAATGCAGTGTTTAAGCCATATAATGTTAGACCAGTGTACCTTATATCTTTTTTTCTCTAAACAACTTCCAAGTTAGTAAGTTGTTGAAGTGATGTGGATGGTATAGCCTTGAAAATCTTGGAGAAATTGGATAAAGGAAAGCAGCGGTATATACCTGTTTGCTATTGATGGGATACTGAAATATGCCAAAATGTTGGAATCTTAAAACGACTATAATTTGTGGCTCAAGTCCTGTTATGGCTCCTATAATATGTTAATAAATACTGATTTTGGTTTTTATTATAAGGCTAATTGATGTAGTATGTTAGCCTTATGAAACAACCCAAAAATCCCTTTGAAAGGTCTTTTAACATTGCATTTTATTTTTATTTTATTTAGAATTCTTCTCAAATTAGGATTCTTTTCCTTATTTGCTTGTTTTAGGGTTTTTAGAGATTATTTAAACTTTTGATAAGTTATTTTTATGGAAACTGTCAATTAATAAAAATTTTCCTATTGATTCCAATTTCATCGTGATTTTGCTACGTAGTGTTAGGTGGTATGAGAGCAAGTTTCTGCTCCAATCTAATGGTTGGCAATGACAGTGTAAAGAGTGTTCATGCCCGTGATAGTATTCAGGATACAATAGCCTTGCAAACCAAGATTCAGGCTCAACGGGCAACATTAACAATCATGGAGTAGAGTGTTGATCGCCGATTTTGATGTCTGGAACAACATCTTGAAGATATTGTTGATCAACTTGATACTTTGACTGTGGATGCCAATAGAAATGGGATTAGCAATAGGCAACGACTAAAAGAAGATGATGCTCAAGGCGATCCTATCATCATAACTATTACTATGAATAATCATAGGAAACTAACCTACCATGATGATTCTAAAGGAGAAGATGAAGTGTGGATGAATGATTATAATTGACCAACTAGAAGGGGTGTTGGTCGAGGTCGGTATCAAGGCAACAATTTTTATAGGGATAATTATGAATTTAAGTTGAAAGTAAATATCCCTAGTTTCAATGGAATCTAAACATTGAAGATTTCATTGATTAGATTACAGAAGTTTATCAGTTCTTTGAGTATATGGAGATTCCTGAAGAGAAAAGAGTGAGATTGGTGGCCTGTAGATTGAAAGGGGGTGCTTCTATATGATGGAAGAGGTTACAAAATAGAAGGTATCATGAGGGTAAGCAACTTCGAACTTGGCAAAGAATGAAGCAGGTGCTACAAAGGGATTTTCTTCCACCAGATTTTCAGCAGATTTTGTTTCAACAACATCAAAGGTGCTATCAGCATAAAAAAAACTATCCATAAATACACTACTAAGGTTATAAGGCTTACTAAGAGGAATGACTTGTAGGAGAGTGAAGGGCAGTAAGATATTTAGATGGGTTAAAACCTCATATTAGAGACAAGATTGGGGTTCAGGTTTTACAAAACCTGAATGAAGCAAAGAATATGGAGATCAAGGCTGAATTGATGTTACAAGAGAAAGTAGTAAATGAGATTCTAGTAAGCGAGTATCTGACAGCGATAATTTTAGTTGAGTTTTTATTGAGAGGAGCAAGTCGGTCCAATATAATCAAGTGGGCAGTGAACAAAAGGAAGATAGGGAAATGAAAAAAGAGGTCAGTCAAATAGAAAGAGTTACATAAAACAACTAATCCTTATCCTAAGCCAATGACGAGGAGGTGTTATAGGTGCAGCCAACTTGGGCTTAGCTCTAATGAATGCCCTAATAGAAGAGGTGATAATATGATAGAGAAAGAAGTCAAAGAAGAATTATATGAGTCTGATTGAGGTGATGATAAAGGGGAATATGAAGATGATAATGGCAAAGAGCAAAATTAAGTGATCAGAAAACTAATGTTAGCCCTTAAACAAGAAGATGTTACCCAATGACACTAATTATTCCACACCAGTATGTCATTAATGGGCATATGTTTAATCTGATCATAGATAGTGGTAGTTGTAAGAATATTATTGACAAAGAGGCGGTGAAGGCATTGTAGTTACCGATAGAGAAACATTCTAATCCCCATTCCATTGGATAGATAAAAGCGACATAGAAGATCCAAATTAATGAGCATTATAAGGTATCTTTTTTCCATTGTTAAATATTGAAATGAGGTATATTGTGATGTAGTGGACATAAATGCTTATCATCTCCTGTTTGGTAGACCTTGGCAGCTTGATATAGATGCACAGCATGCAGGCAAAAATAATGTGTACAGGTTAGAGAAAGAAAGGGTGTAGTTGACATTGCTTCATTTGAAGACAAAGAAATGACTTAACACTTCAAAAGTAGAGGGGTGGTCATTTATCACCATTACACAATCTAAGCAAGAAATGGAGGCTGCCATGAAAGAATCTAAATTCGTTTATGCCTTAATTGCAAAGCATATTTTAGCCATTGATGAAGAGCCATTAATAGAAGTACTAGAAGTAGTGAAGGTGTTGTTAGAAGAATTCAGTGAAGTCATGCCTAAAGATTTGTCAAATGAGCTTCCCTTTATGCGAGAAATCTAGCATCGCATTGACCTAATTCTAGGAGCTAATATTCCAAATCTCCCCCATTATAGAATGAGTACAAAGGAGAGAAAGATTTTGTAAAATAAAGTTCATGAGTTGTTGCAAAAATGGTATATAAAAGAGAGTATGAGTCCCTATGTTGTTCCTACCATATTGACGCCTAAGAAAGATGGTAGTTGGAGGATGTATGTTAGTAGCGGAGTAATCAATAAGATTACGATTAGGTATAAGTTTCTAATTCCGTGACTGGAGGATATACTAGACAAATTAAGTAGAGCCATGGTGATTTCCAAGATTGATTTAAGGAGTGGGTATCATTAAATCCAAATCATATCAAGAGATGAATGGAAGACAATGCTCAAGACCAAAGAGGCGATGTATAAATGATTGGTTATGCCATTCGAGCTATCAAATGCTCCAAGTACCTTTTATGGGGGTGATGAACCAGGTATTAAAGTATTTCATTGGAAATTTCGTTATGGTTTATTTTGATAATATCCTTATTTATAGTAAGTTTGAAGAGGGACATCTTGTGCATTTGCAGGAAGTACTAACAGTATTATAGGAGAATAAGCTTTACGCAAATTCGAAAAAGTGTAATTTCATGGTCAAGAAGTTATTATTCCTTAGTTTGTGGTTAGTGTGGAATGTATTCAAGTGGATGAAGAGAATGTTAAAGCAATTAGAGAATGGTTAGTACCAAAAACCGTTTCAGAATTAAGGAGTTTCCTCGGGTTGACTAGCTTTTATAGACATTTTATCAGGAACTTCAGTACCATTGCAGCTCTAATGATAGAGTTTTTAAAGGAAGGCAAATTTCAATGGGGAAGTGAAGCTAATGCTAGCTTTGTGGTCTTAAAGGAGAAGTTATGTATTGCCCCAATTTTGGCTTTATCAAATTTTAATAAGCTTTTTGAGGTGGATAGTGATGCAAGTGGAGTCGAAATTGTGATTCTATCCCATGAGAAGTGGCTTGTGGCCTTTTTTAATAAGAAGTTATCTGATCCAAGGCAAATTGGTCTACCTATGACAAAGAATTCTATTCTGATATGTGGGCCTTAAGAATGTGGAAGCATTACTCAGTTAGGCATGAGTTTATTTTGTATTCAAATTGGTCTTAAACATCTAAATAACCAAACCCGAATTAGTAAGGATATGCATACTAGATGGGTTCAATTTTTATAGAAATTCCCATTCAGATTGAAGCACAAGTCAGGATGCAAAACAAGGTGGTAGGTGCTTTGAACAGGTGATCCAAACTGCTTATTACCTTAAGTAGTGAGATTATGGGGTTTGAGTAGTTGAAGGAGTCGTATAAGTCAGAAGAAGATTTTAAAGAAGTCTGAGAGAAGTTGGTTAGTCAACATGAACTCCCAAATAATAAAATACCTAACTAATCATAAATATGTAATTAGGACAAGTCAAAGTTGATCTTACAAGGAGTTAAGGTATACTAAAGCTATTCTAATGTTGCTAGAAAGAAAAAAGAAAAACCCCTTGATGCAAAGACTTTAAACTAAACACAAAAGACAATTAACGAAATAGAAGAAATCAAACAAGAAACAAATAAAAAAATGAAAAGTTGGGCCGAAGATAAAACTGGGATTCTGGACTTATAATTGATCATTGAAACAGATAAATTATGATTGTTCTAAGATGCTATCTTATAGACATAAACAAACTATTGGGTTCTATGTTCCTTCGATTTTAGATAAGTTTTATACAATAGAAAACTTACTCCTAACAGCGCAACAACCTAGAATAAGCTCTCTAGATTTACTGGGGCGATAACATTAGGTACTAGGGAACGACTAGCTTAAGCCATAGTCACACAAACTCGGACTATGTAATCTAGAGAACTGGAATACTAGGCCAATTGGTTAAGTTTACCTACGAACCTAATTAACCTATTGCTACTTATGGTATTAACTACGGACAAGTATATATTACAAGCCTCCGCTTAGCAATTGAACTAAGAATTACATCTAAGGTAGCTAATCCTAAGCATTAATCTATAATTCATGACATTTTACCAAAATTTCAATTCAATCCTAACTTAAATCACAAAGCTCATTCAATTCCTAGTTAATTCTCATAATTATTAAATCAAAATTTCATTAATATCTTCCAACCCAAGATTAAACTATCTAAGCATTACGAAAATAATTAAAATTGAAATAAAAACAAATTAATAATGAAATAACCACAATAAAGGCTGAAAAATAAATAAAACACAAGAAATTAATAAACTCAAAGATAGAAAATAATAAAACACCTTATATTAACTAAACATTAAAGTTTCTACAATATTTAAGCACAAACTGAACATAAATGAAATAAAAAATAAGATAAATAAAAAGGAAAAAAATAAACATTAAGAACAACAAATATTAAGAGTAAAAAGCAAGAAATAAAGGTGCAACAATAAAAAGAACAAGAAAATACAAGCTAAAACACAAAATATCCTAAGAAAAAAACCTCATAAAACTAAGGAAAAGCTAAAAAGAAGAAGAACAATGACAGCTCAAAACACAGAAAAATGAGCTGCTCCATTTGAGTGTTGCTGGCATTTATAATGAGGCTCATAAGTTATTTGCTTCTCATCTAAGGAAAAAATGGAGTGCTTGGTTTTGGCCAAGCTTTTAAAAGCTTGGTGTTGTCATTTTGATTCCTGGGAAACTTTCTCTTAAACGTTGGCCAAGCTTCGAGTGTTTTATGACTTCAGAAAGTGGAACACTTGTTAACTAAAGAGAAGAGCTCCACTCCAACGTTTTTGTCCTTTTCTTCATATGCTTTTCATGTTTTACTCCTCTCCAAGTTTTCTTCTTAAACCGCCACTTATCAAGCTTTTTAAAACTTTCTTTTTTCTTTTGTATACTTTAAATGTTTTGCTCCTCTCCATTTCATAAGATGACGTCGTTTTTTCCAACTCTTTAAAGCTTTGTCTATGTCGTCACTTACTTTTCATTAAGCTCCCTTTTCTCTTTAATTTGTTTGATGTCATCACCTCTCAGAGAGCTTGCTCTTCAATATTTTTTCTTTTCTTTGTTTCAGAATTGAAATAGTAATTGGGTTGTAGTGACCCGATTCCTATATATATATATATATAGGAATCCACTATTTAGATAGTCATTTCAAATGCATAATTGTGAATTGCATTTCATATACATTCTTAAATTGTGATTTGGAATAATGGTAAATGTGTTAGCTGCATTTAATTGATCATTTCCTGGTATAAGTGATTTTGATGTGATTATCGAGCAAATGTGAAGTTATTTGTATCTTAACTTATGAATTTGTGATTTGGAATGATTAAAGGAATGATAATTGAGGGTTTGGTGTGGTGATAATTTTTTTAGGAAATGTAAAATGGTGGATCGATGAATTATAAGATGTTATAGGGAGGGGTTTTAATTTAGACGTCGCTAGAATCAAACTTTGATTTCAAGACTAAAATCTAGTCTAACTTCGCGACCCATTTTCTGTCCTGATAGAATGCGAATTTGAAAAAGCATAAGGAATTGTAGCACTAAGTCTTAGTTGGATTTTGGCGGAAGAATTAAGTCAAAAGGATAAGTATAATGAAAGTTATGTTTGTTTTACTGAATCTGCTCATATAGGATATTGATTTGGATACCCTAGATGTTTACTTTTAAATGAGGACTTTGGAGTCCGAATTAGGGTCTGTATGAAACGTGAAAATTGTTCATATATGTCTTGTGGATATGCCCATAAAATTTCATGATCAAATGAACAGTGATTAGTGAGTTATGGTGAATTAAACAAAGGATGACAAGTTGAAGAGAGTGATTGGTAGAGTATAAATCAATGAGACTGTGACATTTTGGACCAATTATGTTTCATTACTTACCACCATCGATTTTTAACCATTTTGAGTCTAATTTGCAGACATTTCCTTCTGATTTCTTCTTCCTCCTTTTTGAACTTCAATCCTTAACTCTAACCTATATGATTCTTACCAAAATCAAGCCAAACCTTGGAGTATTTTGTAGATCTTGATAAGCTCTTCCAAACACCTCTTCTCCTACCTTGATTAGAGTACAGATTTGCATGGTTTAGGGAACTAAAAAGGAACTTGGTTAAAGTATAACAAGTAAGTATATGTCCCTCTTGATAAAGCATGGAAGCATGAGATGTATGTAAGTTTGTAGAGTTGAAATAGGCATGAGATTGGAACAATATACATGAAAACCAAGGCTAATTTAATGTCTGACCTTTCGACCCATTTTTCATGCACTTAGGCTTCGAATATAAAAGATCCTTAAGAATGAAATTATATAGATAGATGTTAGTGAGATATTGGTGAAAGAATCATGTAAAAAGGATTAATATAACTACAGTTATGATCATTCTCCCGAAACTACTTATGACATGTTATGTTCTAGAAAACCAAAATGGTGTCTTAGTTTTGAGGTAGTTAGAGCCCAAATTTGGAGTAGGTTAAAACAAAAGAATTGTAGAGTAATGTCTTAGTGGTACATTAGTGAAAGAAGCGTATTTATTGGATGAGTGAAGCTTAATCTATGGATATTTTTCTTAAACTTCCCAATAGAAACCTTAGTTCTAGAACCTGTGCATTCGGTCTTGATTTTAAGATGGTTAGAACCTGATTTTTAATGAGCCTTAAATAGGAAATTTGTATTTATATATCTTATTTTGCAATGGATGAAAGAATCATGATGATTAAATGAGTATAACGTAAGTTATGGTCAGTACACCGAAACTATTTTTAGTGAAACCCTAAATCTGAAATAGAACGTTACATCCTAATTTTGAGGTATTTTAAGGCTCAATAATAAAGAGCTATAAGCATGAAAGATATAGATATGGATCTTAAATTGACTATGGTGAAAGCGTGATGTAATTTGGATTAGTGTATTGAAAGTTATGTATATTTTTCTTACATGCAATCATGGTGAACTTCGAAAATGAGACTTTCAATGGATGTAGGATAGAGTGTTAGAAGATTCGATAAGTTTCGATTCTGAAATGATGATATATAT
>JAOXYD010000009.1:1896130-1907640 GCA_028565735.1 Pinacopodium congolense | reverse complement strand
CAACAACTATACACAAAATCCACAAAATATATTTATACCTAAAAACACTTAAGTTACCTTTTAATCTAGTCATTTATTTTAACACTACTTTTCTATCTTAATGCATTCTTAACTAATTAAAGCAACCATTAAGAGGATATAATCAAATTAAACATTTAACCCTTTTGATTATGCATCTATATGCATATTCTAAGATATGTATGAATGAGCATGTAAAAGCCTCATAAAACACCAAAACAAAATTAAGCAAATTTTAATATAAAGAAAACATAAGTGAACTTATTTTAAACTAAATTTCTTCTTCAAACTTTAAATCTTCATAAACTTTAATTTTCCATTACGAGTTTCTTTGAGTGATCAAAACTTAAGCTTTGTCCAACCTATCTTGTAACACACTTACAAATATTAGTAATCAAATTTGTTTTGTCATTCCTAAAATAAAGTGGAACCTCACTTGGTTCGACAATTTCCCCTTTTTTGGTGATAACAAAACCAAATGATATTATAAACATTATTTAATATAAAAAATTTATAAACTCCCCCTTAAATATTTCAAAATCATAGGGTAACATTTTAAAACAATTCAACATCATATTTTCAAGTTTAAACATAACAATAAACTAACATCAAGTAATAAATACGATCAAAATTGGTAAAGGTATTACTTTACCTCAGTTTATGAATTTAAAAAATGTACTCTCCCTATACAAAACATAACTGATTATAGTCAATATAATGGCACATAATCATTTTGTAACATAATATCACATAATCATCTCCCCCTTTTCGAAATCACCAAAAGAGGGAAGCAATATTATAAATAGAGGAAAATATATAAAATCCCTTCATACAAAAGAGTCAATATCATAAATGAGTGAAAAAATTTCACACATCAAGAAATAGTAACAGTACATCAAAATAAGACAAAAAAACGTATCTGTAAGAATCTAATGGGGCAAAGGAGGAAGTCAGGAGAGAATACTGCGGAGTAAAGAGTTATGCTCATCCATCTTGTCAAATGGTCAACCTTGCGATAAAGGGATGTAATCTTAGCCTTAATGTTATAAGGAGATGCAGTAAAATCCAGTCCAGCAAATGTACCCTTATCACTAAGGTGAGCAAAAATAGGGTGACTCAGTGCAGATGCAACCACCTCATCATCAGTAAGAGGAACAAGAGTGGCAAAACACTATTATCGCTGGTGACGTCGAGTCATGACCTTAAAAAATTTGAAAACTCTTGTGCTTTAGGAAGTTTTAATAAAAAAAAAGGAGAGGGACTCGACGTCATCTTCCATAGGACTAATGTGGAAATATTGGAAGATGAGACCAAGAATAAGATGGTAGGGAATGTGATAGTTGTGCATTAGCATAGATTTTTCTAAGTGTTTGGCATGTGTTTCTCGCATTTGAAGTTGAACTTGTTGTGATTAAGACTTATTTTGTGTGTTTTTATTTAGCATGATCACCATTATTATTTATTTAGTATTTTTCTTTGTGTTTTGTCTTTCATCATTTAATTGTTGAATGTGGGATAAAATTGGATCTTATTGGTGTATTTATTATTATTTTTGTATTGGGTGAATTGGAGTTGAAAATTAAAGTTGGAATAAAAAAATGTTGCAGGCCAAAAATGTTGAGGGTAAGAAGAGTATAAAGCTTGTAAGGAGAATGCATGCATAACTACGAAAAGCACACAAATCAAGGTAAGCTTACAAAGGCCATGCACAGGATCTCGGATTAAAGCCATAAGTTGGTGTATGAATAGTAAATTATCTCAAATTAATTCCAAATGACTTGAAAGCTTTTTGGGTGAGAGTCTTCTCCACCTTTGATCGAGTCTTCTAAGACCAAGCTTTGACTATGATAACATTTGGTCGAAAGCTTACCCGAGTAAAGTAAATAACTAATAACCAAAGGAGGAGTCCAAGGTCAAGTCACATGTCATGGGTCTGAGGAGTCATTGGTTAAAGGTCTTAAATATTTATCTATGAGAAAGCATCCAAGACAAATTAAAAAGCTGAGATCCCTGACCATTCAGGAAAAATTAAAATAAAGCCTATCTAAAAACGGTGTAGCATTAACTTTTCCCTTAACATGAAGCACCTTAAGACACACACAAGAGGAGACATTTGATAGCCACAAACTTGGAGAGAGAGAGGAGTGAACAACGCCGTAACCAACATACAAGAGGGAGTGAACCATGCACATTCGACAACCAACTTTCCATACTTCCTTTCCAAGTCAAAACACAAGCTCCAAGCATGGGATTAAAGCATTAAGAGCCTCCATCAAGTTCCATTTTTATTAGATATGTTTTACTTTTATTTTTTTCAATATGTTTGTTATTTTTGGAAAATATGGATATAGATAAATTTATTTATATTATGAGTGGCTAAAGTATTTTTAGAATTTGTTGTTTAAACTATTTGTGAACTCTGGATGTGGATTTAATGTTATAAATGTTTTTATTGTCTATTGAGCTTAAGACCTTGCAATAAATCGAGAGAGTGAGCTTGGTAATTTTTTTTCATTTAATAGACCTATAGATAACAAGTTATTGATTTATTAGGAAGAGATTTCAATAGATTGATATATTGTCTATAGGATAGCTTCATATCTAATTAAATATTTAGGAAAAGCTTTGCATATCGAGAGATCCCAAAGTTAATCCTAATTTATTTAGTTAATGATATTTAGTTGCACCTTGAGAGAGGGTAGCTAAAATATTAGGAACTATTGGGCCAAGAATAAATTGAATCCAACAAACTAGAGGGAAACAAATAGGGATAATGATAAGTTCTAGTTTTTAAGCTTGATTTCTTAAAGTTCTAGTTTGCGATTTTGACTTTGGTTGAGTTACTTATTTTTATTTTAGTTTGTTTGCATTATATTTATCTTTTAAAATTTGTTTGAATCAGTTTTATAAACAAAGCTCAATCTAAATTGAGTGGTAAATAACTAAAATCCTCGTGGGATTGATATTCGCTTTTTACTACAAGTTACGAACTATATACTTGTGATTTTGAGCATAAAACTAGTAGTTTGTTTTGAAATCAATAAAGTTTTTGGCACCGTTGTAAGGGATTCTTTTGTTTAGAATCTTATTTAGTTAAGGCCACTTTGATTTAAGAGTTTTTAATACTTTTCCTTGTGTATTTGAAGGTACATAAACATAAGGAGCACACAAAGATCCACCAAATTTAGTGACTAAGAGTTGTCAAATATAACAAGGCACAGAAGAGAGTTAAGAAGAGCGAGATGCCAAGATAGAATTAAAAAAAATATGGTAGAAGAAGGAGAGTAAGGAGGAGTGGAGAGGACTTTGATGGATTTTATGAGGCTAGGGTTCAGTCCTCAGGGAGTTATAAGGCTTGCAGTTGGAGCAAACAATTTTGAGATTAAGCATGCACTCTAAAACATACTTTAGAGCAGTATGCAGTTCTATGGAGTGTCCAATGAAGATCCCAACACCCATTTAGCTAAATTTTTGGAGATCTGTGACAACTTCAAGTTTAATGGGATGTCAGATGATGTTGTGAGGCTAAGACTATTTCCATTTACCTTAAGAGATCGGACAAATGCATGGTATAACTCATTGAGTTTAGGGCAAACTACTACTTGGGAGCAGCTCGCCCAAGAATTCCTGGATAAATACTTTCTATTAACCAAGACAACAAGAATTATTAAGAAAATCACAAGTTTTCAACAAAGTGATGGAGAGTTATTATATGAATCCTGGTAGAGATTTAAAGAGTTACATAGAGCCTACCCCCCACCACAACCTTCCAAGAGAGTTCCTACTGTAAACATTTTAAAATGGTGTTAATCAGAGTACAAGAGGCACCATCGATGTAGCTGCTAGAGGTTCTTTGATGAGAAAAACCATTAATGCAGCTTACGATCTTTTCGAGGAGTTGATAATTAATAGTTGCATATGGGCTAATGAGAGGAGTAGACCAGGGAAAAAGGAGAAAAAAGTGATGATACCAATTAACTCGGTGACAGCTTTATAAGCTCAGATTACTGCACTCAACAAGCAATTGAGTAACATGCAAGAAGCCTCATTATCTATAGCTAAGGTCATACAATTAAAGTTTGAGTTATATGGGTAGGATAACCATGGCACATCTGCATGCTTCTTGTTGGGGAGCTAGTGGCACAAAATAGGTAAATTACTTGGGCCAACCGTAAAGAGGTAACAATTCATACTCTAACACTTATAATATGGGGTGGAAAACCACTCTTAAAGTATTAACAATGTAGGTGGCCAAGCAAGACAGTAAGGATGTCCTGGATTTTAGCAAGACCAACTTAGGTCTTTGGAGAGTAAAATGGATAAGTTAATGGATGTATTAGGGTCCAAATTCTCAAGCCAAGAGGAAGGTTAGAGAAGGCAGGAAGAGAGTCAGAAGAGGATGGAGGCAAAGTTTAATCAGATTGCGAAGAACCATGCTTCATCCATCCATAACTTAAAGATACAGGTAGGTTAACTTGCTAATGCTTTGTTTTCTAGAAGTGCAAGTAGCCTACCAAGCAACATTGAAGCCAACCCAAAGGAATAACTCAAGGCGATCACACTTAAAAGTGGCAAGCAACTGAAGGAGCCAAGTGTGTAGAAGGATAGCCAAAAAAAGGAGAAATGCAAGGTAGATAGAAGAAGATAAGGTAGAAGAGAAAGAAAAAGAGAAGCCAAATTTCCCACCACCACCCTACAAGCCTATGATTCCATATCCACAGAGGTTAGGACAACATGAGGTAGATGCTCAGCTTTCCAAGTTTTTAGAGAAACTGAAGAAGCTTCAAATTAATTTGTCATTGGTGGAGGCATCAGAGTGTATGCACAAGTATGCATAGTTTCTTAAGGACATATTTATGCATAAATTCACTGGGGAGGACAACCAAACAGTAACCTTAATGGAGAACTATAGTTCGATCATTTCAAGCACAATACTTTCAAAACTACAAGATCCAGGGAGTTTTACTATTCTATGTGTTGTTGGTTACTTTGAATTTTCTAAATGCTTATATGATTTAGGTCCAAGTATTAACTTGATATCTTTATCTATTTTGAGGAAATTGGGATTAGGAGATGTTAAGCCAACATCCATGCTTATTCAGTTTGTGAATCAATCCATCAAGAGGCCATTTGGAGCAGTAGAAGATGAGTTGGTAAAAGTAGATAAATTTATCATTCCTGTTGATTTTTTTGTGTTGGATTTTGAGGAAGATAGAAAATTTCCTCTGATTTTGGGTAGGTTCTTTATGAATACTGGTTGGGCATTAGTTAATGTTCTTGAAGGAAAACGAGTTTTGGGCATTGGTGATGAACAATTTGAATTTAACATGTCTAAATATTTGAAGAAGTCGATGGATGGTAACGCATGTATGAAGATTGATTTTGTGGATGAGTGTGTAAAAGAAGTTGACGAAGTTATTTAAGTGCACAGGGATGAGAGTGTGATAAAAGAAGAATTTTGTAAGGAGGTTGAGCAAGAGAGGTTAGAGAGAACAGATGTATCCACACCACCTTCTATTTTCAATCCACCCAATGTATAACTAAAACCCTTACCATCCCACTTGAGATACATCTTTTTAGGTAAGAACTACACTCTACCCATCATTATTTCCAACCAATTGGATTTTGAGCAAGAAGCGAAAGTGGTGAGACTATTAAGAAGAGGACGAGAGCTATGGGGTGGCAAATTTATGATATTAGGGGGATTATCCCCAAAGTGGTGATGTATAGGATTAACCTGGAAGAAGGATGCAAAACAGTGAGGATAGATAGAGAAGGTTAAATTCACACATACAAGAGGTTGTGAAGAAGGAGATAGTAAAACTTTTGGATGCAGGGATCATTTACCCCATTTCAAATAGTGAGTGGGTGAGTCCGGTGCAATATATGCCTAAGAAAGGAGGTATGACAGTGATGGAGAATGAAAAAGGTAAACAAATTTATATTAAGACCATCACAGGTTAGAGAGAGTGTATTGATTACAGGAAGCTCAATTTAGGCATCAAGAAAGACCATTTCCCCTTACCTTTTATGAATGAAATGATTGAGAGGTTGGCAGGCCATGTATTTTATTATTTTTTTGATGGATAATCAGGGTATAATCAGATGTTCATATCCTAAAGGACTAAGAGAAGACCACTTTCACTTGTCCTTATAGAACTTTTGCTTACAAGAGGATGTCTTTTAGCCTATATAATGCACCCACCACATTCCAAAGGTGCATGATGGCCATATTTGTGGATACGAATGAAGACTTCATGGAGGTATTTATGGATGATTTCTTTGTCTTTGGAGACTTTTTTTAGCATTGCTTGTTTAATATGGATAGAGTGTTATAAAGATGTGAGGAGTCTCATCTAGTCTTGAATTAGGAGAAGTGTCATTTAATGGTTTGAGAGGTAGTTATATTGGGCCATAAGATCTCACGCAATGGGGATTAAGGTGGATCGAGCTAAGACTAAAGTGATTAGGAAGCACCCACCTCCTACCAATATAAAGGGCATCTAGGCTTTTCTTGGTCATGCAGGGTTCTACAGATAGTTTATCAAAGATTTTTCTCTTGTTACTAGACCCTTAACTTATTTATTAGTTAAAGATGTGCCTTTTACGTTTACTGATGATTGTTTAGATGCTTTTAATAGGTTAAAGAAGGCACTTACAACAACACATATTTTGACTTCACCAGATTGGTTAATTCCTTTTGAGATCATGTGTGATGCAAACAACTATGCCATTGGTTGTGTATTTAGATAGCAGAAGGAGAAGAGGCTACATGCCATCTACTACATAAGAAAGACCTTGACGGGAGCACAACTAAATTACACCACTAAGGAAAAGAAGTTGATTGCAGTGGTATTTGTCCGTGAGAAATTTTGTTCTTATATTTTGGGCTCACAAGTTATTGTTTTTACAGATCATGCAGTATTGCATTATCTCTTTACAAAGAAGGATGTTAAGTCTAGGCTCATCCGATAGGTGCTTCTGCTTTAAAAATTCGATATTAAGATTAAAGATAAAAAGGGAGTAGAAAATGTTATAGCGGACCACCTATTAAGACTTGAAAGGGGACAACATGAAGAAGAAGAGCAAATTGAAGACCCTTTTTTTTTATGAGACCCTAATGATGGTAGAAAATTATTCCCTTCCTTGGTTTGCAGTTATTGCAAATTATCTTTCAGATGGTATTCTTCCCTATACTCTTTCACATCAACAAAGGAAGCGTTTCTTATTTAAGTGTTCTCTCTATATTTGGGATAAACTTGTGTTATATAAAATATGTACTAACAATTTGATTTACCGATGTGCCCCTAAAAATGAAATGCCTGAAGTTTTGATTCAGTTTCATAGTTAAGTTTATTCTAGAAAATATGAAGCAAACAAGACGACTGATCGTGTTTTGGAGAGTGGATTCTATTGCCCAATCTTTTAAAAAATGCTTGAGATTTTGTGCTGAAGTGTGATAAGTGCCAAAGAGTACGCAATATCAATATATCAAAGAGGGATGAAATGCCACTTTCCAACATCATGAAGGTGGAGATATTTGATATGTGGAGCTTAGATTTCATGGGACCATTCCCATCTTCCTTAGGTAACTCTTATATATTGGTTGGAGTTGATTATATTTTTAGGTGGATTGAATAGCTACTCAAACCAATGATGGCAAGGTGGTTTAGAAATTCGTCAAGAAATTTTTCACTAGATTTGAGGTGCCTAGAGCAATCATAAGTGATGAAGGAGTCACTTTTAGAATAAACCCCTTGAGGGTCTTCTGAGGATATACAATGTTCATCATAGAGTAGCTACTTGTTACCACCCCCAAACCAGTGGTTAAGTAGAAGTGGTGAACAGAGAATTGAAGAAAATTTTAGAGATGGTAGTGAGCACTTCAAGAAAGGATTAGGCTTTGAAGTTGGATGATTCGTTGTGGGCTTATAGGATAGCTTTCAAAGCACCCATAGGTACCACACCATATCGACTTATGTACGACAAGGCTTGCCATTTACCATTGGAGTTGGAGCATCCGGCCTATTGGGCAATTAGGAAGTTGAACATGGATTGGAAGTTAGAGGGTGAGAAGAGATTGTTACAACTTGATGAATTAGAAGAGTTGAGGTTTGATGCTTATGAAAATTCCAAGTTTTCCAAGGAAAGGGTAAAGAAGTGGCATGATGCTCACATTAAGAAGAAGGAATTCAAGAGTGGGGACTTAGTGCTTTTGTTCAATTCACGACTTCAATTATTTACTAAAAAGCTCAAGTCAAGATGGAGTGGCTCTTTAAGGTTATTTAAGTGTTTCCCCATGGAACTTTAGATTTAGAGAATGATAAGGGTGAAGCATTCAAGGTTAATGGGCATAGGTGCAAGCTATACTTTAGAGGGCCATTATAATAAGGAGGGAAGTAGTTTCTTTCCTTTCACTCACTCTTACATGAATACATATGGAATGGTCAAGTTAATGACCTTAACATAGCATGATTTTTTAAAGTTTGCTTTTTTTTTTAAAGTTTTGTTTGTTTGCTTTGATTTTGGTTTTGAGTGACATGTGTTTGTTTCCCTTTGAATCTCTTAATGTTTAGGTGACTTGATGATTGCTAGAAGGTTTTTTGTTCATCGTAGCTTGATGAAGGACTAAAGGAAGCGAGGAAAAAGGTCTTGTTTACCATGGAATCGAGGAAGGAATGCGCCACCTCCATCGCCCCTACCACCATGAGCCCTTCTTACCTTTAATCTCTTTATTGTTTATTACTTATATGTTTAGTATTTTATTGTATTGTTTGTTGGTTTTAGGTGTTTTCCTTTTCATATTGAGGACAATATATTGTTCCAGTGTGGGAAGTTAGTCTTTGCATTGGCATTGGCATTTGCATTAGTTTGGGAAGTTGTTTTAGTCATTGTTTGCACATCATATAGGATGTATGTTTTAAGCCTATTAGGTTGTTGTTTTGTGTTGTTTCGTGTAAGCAATGGAACCACACTTGAATCATTTTGATTTATGTTGCCATGAGATTTTGGCATGCTAGTTAGAATGAGATTAAATACATGCGCAAACTTGGATTAGGTTACTTGAGTAAAGAGTAAACTATGTTGAGTGATGAAAGTAGTTGGTTACATAAGCTTACTCATAATTTGACACTTGAGCAATGAGGTAGTGCATAGAAGCATAATTGATTTTCATTTGAGCCTATGTGAGTAATTGAGCCTTTATGACTCCATTCTATAGTCATTTCATTTCCTTGTATGTGTGATGCTTCCTTAGGTAATTACCTTTAGAACTTGCTTTAAATCAATTTAAATCTATTGGATGCATGCAAGATAAAAATGATTAAAGTCCTTTTTGTGTAAACTCTTGGCTTAAATGACCTACTATTTTATTATCCTTTGAAAACCCTGTTGAGCCTTTAACCCTTTATTTCTTAAAATCCCCCATTTTAAAACCTTAAACCCATTAGCTTACCCACTCACAAGTTTAATAGAGTGCTAAGTGATGCATTACTTTTGGATTTTTTCCTATATTTTTCTTTTACTCTTAGATCACATTGCATTTAGTTACTATTTTATTCATTGTTTCTTCATGATTATACAAAAAAAGAAGAATAAAATCAAAAAAGGCAGAAAAGGAAAAATATGAAAAAAGAAAAGAAAAGAAAAAGCAAGAACCATTTAGTAGCAAAAATAAGTGCTAAATAGTTAGTTTTATCCATTTTCATATCTCAAAAGTTTATCTTGTTATCCCTTTTGTGCATTTAGTACTTTATGAATGCTTATTATGAACCCTTAAAACCTTTTTGAACCACCTTAACCTTAGTCACATTATAACCTAAAACAAGGTCCTTATGATTTATCTGAGCATGTAAATATTGTGGAGGAGAATTGGTGTATTAGTAAGTCTATGATACTATGGTTTCCTATAGGAAGTTTGAGCGAAATACTAACCCTCAAACACTTAAGAGAAATGATTGAAAATTGTGAGGAATATTCATTTGTTGCATTTATACTTATCTTTGAGAGATGGTTTTATAAGTTAAGGTTGCTTATGTGAACTAATTTTTAAGTAGTCATAATATGTGTAGTAGCTTAACACTTGAGTTAGCCAAAGTTTGTGGGATTGCATGCTTTGATCTTTGTGAAAATGAAGTGATGGAATTGAATGGTTGTGTTTAATTTGCTTGAGGACAAACAAAGATTTAAGTGTGGGTAAGTTGATAGTTGTGCATTAGTATAGATTTTTCTAAGTGTTTGGCATGTGTTTCTTAAATTTGAAGTTGAACTTGTTATGTGCTTTTATTTAGCATGATCATCATTGTTATTTATTTAGTATTTTTATTTGTGTTTTGTGTTTTATCATTTAATTGTTGATTGTGGGTTAAAATAGGATCTTATTGGTGTATTTAGTATTATTATTTATATAGGGTGAATTGGAGTTGAAAATTAAAGTTGAAGAAAGTTGGAATGAAAAAAAAATTGCAAGCCAAAAACATTGAAGGTAAGAAGAGTATAGAGCTTGTAAGGAGAATGCATGCATAACTAGGAAAAACATGCAAATGAAAGCAAGCTTACAAAGACCATGCATAGTGTTTTCAGGTGAAAGCCATGAGTTAGTGTGTGAATAGTTAATTAACTCAAATTAATTCCTAATGGCTTGAAAGCTTCTCAGGTGAGAGTCTTCTCCACCTTTGATTAAGTCTTCTCCAACTTTGATCAAGCTCTTCCAAGACCAAGCTTTGACCATCACAACATTTGGCTGGACGCTTACCTAGGTAAAGGAAATAACCAATAACTAAAGGAGGAGTCCAAGTTCAAGTCATAGGTCAAGGGTCTGAGGAGTCAATGGTCAAAGGTCTCAAATATTTGTCTAGGAGAAAGCATCTAGGAGAAAGCATTCAGGATAAATTAAAAGGTTGAGACCCATGATCATTCGCGACAAATTAAAATAAAGCCTATCTAAAAACGAAAAAGCACCAACTTTGCCCTTAACCTTAAGCACCTCAAGACACATACAGGAGAAAGACACACATAAGAGGAGACATTTGGCAGCCACAAATAAAGAGAGAGAAAGGAGTGAACAGCATCACAACCAATATACCAGAGGGAGTGAACAGTGAACAATCAGTAGCCAACTTTCCATACTTCCTTTCTAAGCCCAAACATAAGCTCCAAGCATGGGATTAAAGCATCAAGAGCTTCCATCAAGTTCCATTTTTTCTAGATTTATTTTACTTTTATTTTTTCATTATGTTTGATATTTTGGAAAATATAGATATATATAAATTTATTTCTATTATGAGTGGCTAAATTGTTTTTAGGATTTGTTGTTTAAACTATTTGTGAACTCTGGTTGTTGATTTAATGTTATAAATGTTTGTATTGTCCATTGAGCTTAAGACCTTGCAATAAATTGAGAGAGTGAGCTTGGTAATTTGTGTTAAATGTATAACGAGAGTTAGAATTTAATAGACCTATAGATAACAAGTTATTAATTTATTAGGAAAAGA
>JAOXYD010000009.1:1859337-1870915 GCA_028565735.1 Pinacopodium congolense | reverse complement strand
AAAGACGTTTCAAAATATGGATTCATATTTTCATAATAGAAATATAATAAATTTTGTAAATCTTTAATTTTAATATTTGATTAAAAAAGATGCAATTAAATTAATTTATGGTATTTATTCAAAATAATTTAATTATTTTTGAGACATTGTCATAACATAAGTATACAATTCTGAATCATTAAAATAGTTTTGTAGTATACTAGATATATTTACACATTTATTACTAATAAATATGTTGTAGGATAATATACACCTGAAAAAATATTAGTAACATTATTAAAAGTTTGCAAATGTTGTATAATGTTTTTACATATATGCCATTGTTGTGGTAATAAAATTACGTTTGAAACACAACTTCAAAAAAATGTACATAGAAGATCTTTGCAAGGTAAACATTCATTTAATAAATTATAAGTTGAATTCTAATGATTTAGAACATCGCACGGAAAATGCTTTGATCTCATATTATTATTTTTATAAAATCTTTTCTATTCTTTTCTTAAATTTGGTCGTACTAAAAAAAAGAAATTACAGATTTAATAAGAGATAAATAAATGTCCAAACATTTTATACCATCTTGAACACATAAATTAATTATATTGCATGCACATCTAATATGAAAAAATTTTCTACCAAATGAAGGACGATACAAATTTTTAAGTTCGTTAATTGCAACTGTATTCGCGGTTGCATTATCCACATAAATTGAAAAAAATTTATGGATTAAATTATACTCTTCTAGGATTATATTCATCATTTTCCATAAATTTTCATCATTATGTGATTCATCAAAAACTCTATATGCAATTATTCTTTTTGTAAATTCCATTCCTCATCAAACTCAATGACATGTTACATCTAAATATGAATGTATTTGCCAATGATCACTCCAAATATCATAATATAAAAAAACACGATTTTTAAAATTATGAAAAAAAATTTCAATGCAACTTTGCTATTTTTATAAAGCTTTTTAATTTTTTGTGTTAAAATAGTTCATGGAATTCTTTTCGTAGAAGGATTTAATGCATTTTGATAATAAATTACGAAATTTAATTTTTTACCAAAACTAAATAAAAGGTGTTTAACTAAAACTAATTTTACTAATTCTTCACGATTTTTATTATCACTATATTGAAATAAAGAAGTAGGATTAACAAATGCATACTCGGTCATTTGTATTTGAGATTTTGAGATACCTGTCTCCATGGGATATTTGGTGTTCAAATGGTTGCGGAGAGTTTTATATCCTCCTCCACTTGTTTTCCCTTATCCGTTATTCTTGAAGAAGATGTTTTTGTAGTAATAGAGTTGACAATAATAATGAAAAATAATAGATGTAGTAGTAGTAGTAATAATAATAATAAAAATAATTAAGAAAACAATTGTAAATTATAGATGGAATATGTTACTTGTGAGAGAGGGAGAGAGAGAGAGATTTTAATTATTGTGAAAGAAATAGTGGTGATATAAAAACGTATTTATATTTATAAAATAATAAAATAACATCTTTTTATCGATACAATTTCTTTCACACCAATTCTACCTCTCTAATTAAATAATATCTTTTTATCAATACAATTTCTTTCACAACAATTACACCTCTCTCTCTCTCTCTCTCTCTCAAGTAATATATTCCATCTACATTTCACAATTGTTTCATTTTTTAAAATAATACATCTTTCTATCAAACAAAATTCCACACAAAGTTACATATATTTTTTTAAATAATTTTTAATATAAAGTTAAATTTTGTTTATTTTTTTAAATATATTTTTTAATTAATTGATTTACAGTTTATAACTGTGAATAAACTGTCGGTTCATGATTTTTAAATTAGTCTAACCATAAACAAAATTGTTAATAACAATTTTAATTGTGGTTTAGAACCGTTGACTACGGTTATAGTTTCTGAACTGTAACCACCAGTTATTAAACTAACAGTTAACCAGTTAAAAACCTAACCAAGGTTAGGGTTATTTTAAATTATGATAAGCTACCAGTGATCCAGAATTATGACTGTTACAAGCTGTGTAGAACAAAGGATGTAGAGCATAAGGATATGCGGAACACGAGAAGCAAATTGTGGAGAGAATAAAGTAAAGCTTACAACATTCTTAGATTATTATAATATGCAGAACAAGAGAATGAAGATGTGAATTAAACAAGGCATCAATTGAGGCAGTCTGAAGTAGTACTTCTGAACCAATTGATATATTGTTTGAATCGGTGAAAAGAGCGGTCTTAGAGTACTATATTTTGCTTGGTTTCTTTTGGAATGTACTAAATATCTATTTTCGGATTAATTAATAGTTACATTTTCAAAAACGAAAGTAACTGATTTTAAATCTCTTTATTCAATTCCCATCTCATGTCCGAAGGTTGATGGGGGCTGCTCAAATTTTAATTATTTTCTTTTCTTCTAGAAGTTGTATGTAAATTTACAATATCACAAAAATCCTAATTCTTATTTTTTTTTATATTAAACAATATCAGACAGTGATACACAGATATAAATGATAGCTAACCAGTAAGTAAGAAGAATCTATAAAATTTACTGGACAGCCCTGTCTTCTTTGGAAACGTTGTTGTAGCCTGTATAAAAAGGATTAAAAAAAAGATAAAAAAAGAAATATTCCCAGCAGTAATCGACAATGACAGAGGATTAAAGGCATTGTTCACCAGGTGTCTTAGTAGCCGTTGGAGAAATGGCTCTCGGATACAAAAAGAGTCCACAAGGCCGTTGGGTTAAACAATTTCAAAAAATACGACCGTTGGAGATCCGTTGTGCGCCCCTTCAACTAACGTTAATACTTCTGTCTCTCTTCCACACACAAATCGAAAGCATCATCATCGTCATCCTCTGCTTCTTCCGTCTTTGCATCAATTCCAATTTCAAACCCCCTTCCTTTTTTTTCTCTTTCGGTTATATAGTCCCAATTAAGGAATCTGAAGAAGAATTTTGTTATGGCGGCTGCTGAAACCGGAGTATGCGGTGGCGAGACTGCCAAAGCAACGACAAGTACGACAATGATGATAGACGAGAAGTACGAGTTCTCGGCGCCACGATTCTTCGATTTCATGAACGGAGAATCAGAGGAAGATATGCGAAAAGCAGAGCTTTGGTTCGACACCGCTCTCTCCTACGCTCCTTCCCGTATGTCTCCCCGCTTCTCCCTTTACCTTCTAGAGGTTTCGTTGGTACTTACTCTTTATCTTGATTGAACTGGAATCGAAATGCTCGAGATGATCCAACCCATTTTCAATTCGTTCTTCCTTTTTCCAAATATGAGAACGGAAGTCTTGTCTTTTAATTTTCCCTATTTTCTAAGTACTCAAACAGAGAGAAATTGGGCATGCGTTTGTTCTTCTCTCTTATTAGGAGATTTAACTTGGATTAAGATAATTGAACCTGCGAGTGAATGAAATATTGAGATATCTGCGAACATTTGGTTGGAAAACTGTCTCAGAAAACGATATATGTTTTTTAGACATAGTGAGTTTATAATTTGATTGGTACAAATAGTATACGACATTGATAAAAAAATTATTCGGAGTTGAGTTTGAGGAATGAACATAAGAACTGTAGTTTGCCACTCAATTATTCTAATTGACTAATTTTATTATTGCATTATGGATTGATCTTCCATTCCTTAATTATGCAGCTTTCATGCCTAGAATTAAAACTGGTCGCTCATTCAAGGTAGAGAGCCTATGCGATTTTAGTGAAGTTGATCCCACGCAGAAGGTGAAGGTGGTGATGCTTTCATCAGAAGTTCTTCCAAAGTGTTTGCTGACTATGTCATAATCTCTCATTTACTTACGTTGAAATGCAGGTTGTGGAATCATCATCAGATTTAACAGCTTCTTCAGAGAACAAATCTCCATCTCAGAAACGGGGAGAAGAAACAAATCCCAAGGATGCAGACAAACCAAATATTGTGGAACTCGTGAATGTGGTGAGAGATTTTGATCTATTGAACATCATCAGACTGGTGTATTTTGGAGTTCGTGGTCTGTTCTCATAAGCTTGATCACTTTTCAGATTTCTACTGGTGAAGGCAATTTCGGTGAAAATAAGGAGGATATTGTATTCCCTAATAGTAGTGATGAAAGGTTTGTTTTTCTTTTTCATTGTTTTGGGAAAATTGATCTATCACTTTAGGATTTGAATAATCGTTTATAACATGACAACCGAAAAGGCGTACACTTTTACGTTTGATAAATATTTATAGAAAATTCCAAGTTTGAAGTCATTTTTGTGTATGTGTCTATACTAATATTATCCGGACTTCCATTTCATTCATGCAGAACTGCTTCTCTGGTGAAGACTGAGCAAGGGAGTGAAAAGGATAAAAATGGAACTGAAGCTTGTTGCACCCCTAACCCGCCAGTCTCTTGTAAAGTAGGAGGCATATCGAGTGTTGTTTCCAAGAAGCAACAATTGGCTAAGCAAATTGCCAATGTATCAGCTCTAAAGGCAAAGAATCGATCTGAGTCGTCGTCAATAGTTGTTAAAGGCATCAAACAAGCAAGCGTCAAAAAGTTAGTAGGCACTTGCAATAGTCATCTTAACCGTGAAATTCATTGTTGTACATATATATATATATATAATCTAAGGAGACGTGTTTTATATTGTAGAAGCAGCAATACCAAAAGCAGTTTAGCCCAAGAGAACCAGGCCATCAAGCGACAGAAATTGGAAGGAGGGAAATCTAGGCAGGTAAATGAGCTCCTGCGTTATTCTGTTGTGGTCATTCAAACTAACTTGTTCTTATATCTGGATGGGAATGGACAATAAATAACAAATTGTTTGCAGATTCTTAATTTCAAACCGCCACAACCTTTGCTACATAAGTCCAAACTGGGACTTGGCAGCATGAGCTCATTGGTTGCCAATAAAACGTCAAAGGAGGGAAGGAAGGTTCGTTGCTTTGCTAAATTTCTCATTCTTCTATATTTTATTTTATTGACAGTTATTGCTTCTCATCCATTGAAGATGTATGTACGAGAGCAAGCACCTGCTGTTCCATTTATTTCAACGGCAGAAATGATCAAAAAGTTCCAATCAAGTACTAGAGATCTGTCATTGCCAAACATCAATCGATCTGTTTCCCAGGTATATATAAGTTGGAAGACCGTTATTCACGCTTTTTTGGAATATGACATTTCTGTCAAACCCTTATAATTGTATTTGCTTTCGGATTTTTTTAACAATCAGGATGATGATGGTGATGCTGCTTCTGTCATCCAAAAGAAGCTCACATTGACCAGGCCTAAGGAGCCCGAACTTGAAACGGCTCAGCGGGTTCGCTCGGTTAAACTTAAGAGCACTGCGGAGCTTGAAGAGGATATGATGGCCAAAATTCCCAAGTTTAAGGCTAGGCCGTTGAATAAGAAGGTAAAAAATTGTGTTTGGTTCACAAACATCAAGGTGGTTCACAAAAACATGCTCCAGTACATGACATGCTCTTTTGGTCTGCCACAGATACTGGAGGCTCCAACATTACCTATTTTGCAGAGAAGTACACCACAGCCACCTGAATTTCAGGTAACTCAAATATGAAATAACAATGGCCAATAATTTAAGTCTTTTCTTATGTATGAAATTAGGCTGACATGTATGAAATCTCTGCAGCAATTTCATTTTGAGACAGCATCAAGGGCCAACCAAAACTCAGAGTCTGCTTCAGTGGCTTCAACAGAAGCGTCTCATAAGGTGTTTTGATCACTTCATTTTGTACTTCTTATTCTCATGATCCAGAAGAGATTTACGCGCTTCATTTTTATTGCTCTTAAATGCAGAGTAATTACCGAAAGCCTCTCTTCTACTCACTGACTGAACCTAAAACACCCCTTCTACATACATCTTTGAGGGCACGACCACCAAATGTGAAAAGTTCTTTTGAACTTGAAATGGAGATGCTCGAAAAGATCCCAAAGTTTAGGGCAAGACCATTGAATAAGAAGGTTGAAGTACTGTTCATTCAGCCTAGTATGTAGTTTTTAATTGACCAATATAGCCTTACTCTCAACATGATATGTGTAGATATTTGAAAGTAAAGGAGAGCTAGGAATATTCTGCACTGCGAAAAAGAATGTTACCGTACCTCAAGGATTTCACTTCGCCACAGACGAAAGGATTCCACCACCATCTGCTGTTGCTGATTTGTTTGACAAGGTATTCTGAAATTTTAAACCTCTTTTCATATTAAACTACAATGTGTATGTTAATAATGTGCAGACAATGCAATTCTCCATGACATTCAAATATGCTGTTTCAGCTTTCGTTGAAATCAGAGCCGCACCATGTTAATCCAATTCCAATTACACGAACCACGGTGCCCAGTCCATTCTTACTCCACACAGAGGTCAGTTTGATTTTCTTTTTTATATTCTGATATCAATCTTTATTGTACTATTATTTAGGAGAATGCCTCATTTGGTGAGATCTGATTAAAAAAATTCTTTAAAAAACATTCTTCTTAAATCAAATCAAACTTTAGTATATTAAACTAATCCATATAAATTAAGTTTGAATTGAATTAATCGGATTTTTTTTTTCATGAATATCAATAAAATAATAAGAAAAAATGTTGTTTAATAAAAATTCTGATTGTTTAAACAAATATTATAAGTATATTTTTTACGAATCATTAGTAAATTTTCTCAATATTATAAGTAAAAATTGTTGTCCATTAGAATGTTGTAAAGCATTTTGGTACACATTAATTTTAGATTTTGTATAATTAGCTTACTCAAAAGGAGTTAACTCCTTTGAAATATTGTGTATTTTAGTTTTTAATTATCGAACAAAGTTTACATTGTATAAATTATTTATATTAACAAATTTTTTAATTTAGTGGGTTTGCTTTTAATTGTAATGGTTGGTATAGAATAAAGAGAAAAGTAAAATAAATCAACTGTTTATATTTTTTTATTGTAAACGATTTGGATAATTTGTGTTTAATAATCTACATCGTCTTTTGCTATTTTTGATTTGAGTGGTTCTGAAAAATAATAAAATCATGGAGCAGATCTGGACTTACTGCAATTTTTACGAACGAGCACACTATTTTCCTTTTGTGGCATACATTTCTGGCCATGTGATCTTTCGAAAACTGTTATCAGGAAAGAGGAGTTGAAAAAGAGAGAAAATTCATGATAGATCTCGTGCAAAAGCAGGTGGAGGAGGAAACGGCTAGGATTCCTAAGGCTAATCCATATCCTTATACTACTGACTATCCTGTGGTAAGTAACTATTTTTGCATATTCTAGAATAAGCAATATTTATTAAGAAGTTATTGAGAAATGAAAATTAAAACCCCCCTTTATCCAGATTCCACCAAAGCCAGAGCCAAAACCATGCACAAAAGCAGAACCTTTCCAGTTGGAAAGTTTAGTGAGACATGAGGAGGAAATGCAAAGAGAAATGGAAGAGAGGCAGGAGGAGGAGAAAAAGGAGGTCCAGATGAGGATATTTAAAGCGCAACCAATACTTAAAGAGTGAGTGATGGTTGGACAAATTAACCTTTTCCAAATTTTTGAAGAATGAATCATGTCCAATCTCATTTTCTTCACTATTTTTCCGATTCCATGGTTTCCGTAGAGACCCGATTCCTGTGCCAGAGAAAGTGCGGAAGCCTCTAACACAAATTCAACAATTCAATCTTCTTGTGGATCACAGGGCAATAGATAGAGCAGAGTTTGATCAGAAAGTAAAGCTCTTATTTTTTGTATAAGACGTTAAGACTTCAGGGAAAAAAAAAAAAGAGTAAAAACTTGATGTTTCTTTACCAGGTAAAGCAAAAGGAACTGTTGTACAAGAGATATAGAGAGGAGAGTGAAGCTGCAAGAATGGTAAGATCTCAGTCTGTGTATCTGCAATATTTCAGTCTGTGTATCCTCTCTAATTATTGATAACCAATGATTCTGAACTGATTTATGCAACAAATATTGCAGATCGAGGAAGAGAAGGCATTAAAACAGTTGAGAAGGACTATGGTTCCTCATGCAAGACCAGTTCCTAATTTCAACAATCCTTTTGTCCCCAAAAAGTAACTATACTTTTAAAAATTAGTTATTTCCCCATTTTTAATATTCTGTTTGCCACGTTGCCTAACATGGGCTTTAATCTCTGAAGATCTTCGAAGGAAGCCACAAAGCTAAAGCCTCCTCATTTGAGAGTCCTGAGAAGGAAGGAAGGACCGACGTGTATGATTAATACCGTTTCCAGCCCTGCTTCTAGCATGAGGTGATTGAATGACCGATTCCGAAGTTCAAGAACTTTTGAACCATTTCCATCAAGCACACACCATTTGTAGTTGTAGTTTTGGAACGGAGCAAATTCTTGTCATGATTAACCATAAAATACCAAGAAAATGGCAATTTGTCAATTGAAAAATGTATTTTACAACTTCTGACTATATATTACAGATTAACTTGATGCATTTTGAGACTTCACCAATAAAGTAAAGAGAAACAATGGCTTGCTTTAAAAATGGGTATTTCATTATGAACAAAAATCACTTGTCCTCTTTTTTTATGTCTCTTTAATATTCTCTCTAATAAAATTACTTGTGGGATTATATATAAATATAAAATATAAAACTCACAATTAATTTTATTAGAGGAGACATGAAAAAAAGAGGATATGTGATTCTCATTCATTACATAAAACCATAATATTGTTAATTTGCTTGTAAATGACAAAAGAGATGGAGAAATAGAATGCTTTAGGCTCAACGAGATTTGGAGATGCTTGTAAGTGGCATTTGAGACTTCTGGATTCAGCAGAGTTCTTCCTCTGTCGCTCACCCGCAAATTCTTATAATTCATGGAATACAATAATCACACAACCTCTCTCACCAAAAAGAGGAAATTCAGTCAATCATTCACGTCCAACGTGAAATTAAGAAGCTTAAAAATAACTTTTAATGTGAGTTGGAATTAGTTAAAAACAAAGACAGAAGAGAACGCAAGAAATTAAATATTTCAGCCTAGAGTTCTCACAACAAAACATAATTCTACAATTTTTAATTTTTACTAAATGAAATATTATAAATATTGAGTTTAAAATAAATAGGAATTGGTCAGTAACTAGCGACCTTACAGGTAGGATCCCAAGAATTTAAAAACCCTGAAAACCCAGTCTAAGATTCAGTCCATATTATAAATTGTCCAGGTTATATAATTTTTCTGCATCTTCTTCTTCTCCTTACACCCGCCAGTGATTCTCAACCTTCTTTGATTTTTTTTTTCAATTTTCTTCTAGAGCTTGTGACCACATCTTGTATATAATGTGTTGTTGAACTTATAGCCAATTCAAGAGTTTTCCTTGTAAGGCCTAATAATCGGTTGTTGTGTTGGTGGATGGTTTTTATTATGGGAGCAAATCTGGACAACTAAGGAAGGGTTGTCTGGCAATGGGAGGAGGAGAGGAAGAAGAAAAGAGAGAGAGAAAGAAGAGGAGAGGAGAAAGGGGCAGGGGTCGGTAGAAAAGAGAGAGGACAGGGCTGAGAGAGAGGGAAAAAAAACAGAAAATAAGAAAAGGGAAAATCTGGAAAATTTTTTCATAAAGTTCTAAGATGAAATTTTAATATTAGAAAGTTAAGAATTGGGTTGTAGTTTTATAGATTTTGAAGGGTCAAATAGAAAAAAAATATTAGTTTGAGACATTTTGGAGATTTTAGTAAAGTTAAGAATAGTTTAATAAATTAATAAATTATATTTATTTATTTATATTTTATTTTAGTTAGACTAATTGCTTTATTATATTACATAGGTATTGGCAATAAATAGGAAGGAGCGCAAAATTAATTAGAATTCAGAGGTTTCGGTTTTCAGGTAAGGGAATTAATTAAAATGTGCCCTATTTTGTATTTTTATATGAAAATTCGATTTTAGGATTTTTCTATGAATTAGAAAAACATAAAGTATCTTGTTATATGAATTTTTCGTAAATAGTAAAAAATACAAATTATGTGAAAGAAGATATTGAAATATGTTTTAATTTATGAAAACTTTGTGAAAAATAAATATATTATTACTTGTGTGAATTTGTATAAATAAAATACATTTTTGTATGTACTTTATGAAAATCTTAAATTAATGTGATTTTGCAAGTTATGTGATTTGAAAATATTGCGCTATGTCAAATTTATGTGATTTGTGATTTATTTGAATTTCTTGTGAGTTATGGATTAAAATATGAATATTATGCAAATTTTAGTTGTATGAAAAATATTTATACAATGCGTGTGAATTTTGTGATAAGTTATTGAATAATGAAACTATGCGATGATGAAAGAAAATGACATGACATGATGATATTGAATTTGTGGAATATCAAGAGAATATAAGAAATTGTAGTTAGTGACTTACCTAGATAGATTTATACTTGATGGTCTTGATTTTTATGCGATATGATTGAAATTAATTATTAGGTACGTACCGAGATATTCCAAGAGTGGGTATTCCTTAGTGATTTTATTAGTATTCCAAGAGTAGGAATACTTTTATTTGATGAATCCGATATTCCAAGAGTGAGAATACCCAGGACATTTTCAGGAGCGGGAAGTATCTTGTATGGTCTATTTACTAGCAGACCATCGAAAATAAGTCTATTAAGTTAAGTAGAACCCTAAAATTTAAGAAAAATATTAAATAAAAATTCTAGAAATTAGAGCATGGATTAAGAATAATAAATAAATATAAATTGTAATATAAAATTACGATGCGTTGCGATGTGATGATGACATGTGTATATATATTCGTTTTATATTTGTATGTGTTATATGTTGCATGACGGGTACATTCTAGTTATCCCTTACTAAATTGGCAGCTCATTTCTTACCCGTTGAATTTTTCAGGAGATTTTCAGTAGGATTTGGAGTAGTTTGGATTTTTTAATTGTGTTAGTGGATAGTTCAGGTGGGACAACTTATAGTAGGATGCCACGGGAGGTAGTTTTAGTTCGATTTATGTATTCTTTAATAATTTAATTCTTTTGCGATATAAAAGAGATTGATGGATTGTTTTGGATGGTTATGAGATTTATTGTCATTAAAAACTGCATCTTTTATTAATAATTACTTTTCTTTTTATTTAAATTAAATCCTTGTGAATTATTTGAGTTATTATAATAAGCTTTTAGATAGAATCTGATGAATTTAAGGTTTGTATTTAGAATTAGGAAGTGAGTTGAGGAATTAGGGTTGATGCGATTTGGGAATTGTATATGAATTGATAATTGAGTTTGGAACAGGTTGGAGCACCACATTAAGTGGTATCAGAGCGGGTCTACGCTCCTAAGAGTTAGAAGAGTACATTAATGGTCAAATAATTTATTTTATAGGATGACATCCAATAATGCGACAGCTGGTGAATAGGAAAGAGTCAGTTAATTCTTTGCACATCCCGAATGTACCAAAACAGGCGAATATTGGGGCAAATCCAGTATAAGTGGAAGCAAGTCAGGGTCCTATTGGAGTGAGGGTAGCTAACATTAAAATTAGTATTACTTAACTGATGAGGTGATTCATCGTCCTTCTTTTCCAAGAACACCTCCTTGTCTTAG
>JAOXYD010000009.1:1790129-1802934 GCA_028565735.1 Pinacopodium congolense | reverse complement strand
TCTCTTCATCCACATTGATGATGTAATGCGTCAATTTTCTCCACTAATGATTTCTCTTAATGGTTTTTAATCTTGTCTCTTCTTCCTTAGTAGCCATCTTTTATATTAATTGCCAAGTGGGTTACACCTAACAACGCGTTTATTGTCAAATACATCCATGGGGTAGCTATACAGGCTTATTAAGTGCTTGGTTTGCTGCAATCAGCCGAAGACTCTGGAACGTCTCTATCATAAAATATTCAACAACCAATATATAGATGCAGCTTAATTAATGGCACAATAGACAATACACGCTAATATCTGTTTTGGATTTCGTTAATTGGCGGTGATTGTTGTTGGACTCTTGAAACCCACTTGACACCTGCGGCATTGTAGGGTCAATCGATGCGGCATTGTAGGATCAATCGATGGCCAACAAATGCCGAGGTTGACCAATTGCAGATAAAACCTGAGAGCTAACGACCACACATGGATTTTATTTGTTTGATATAAAAAGTAGCTGATTGCGTGTAAGGGTACCCATTTTAAAATGTTAAATAATAATATTATATGAATAATTGATTATATAATTTTTATAAATTAATTAAAAATAATTTAATAAATTAAAAATAATTAAAGATAATAATATATTTAGAAAATGCTGGATTAATCAATAATAATAATGAATTTCAACTTGTAATATAAGATAATATATAAGTTGACATTCATAAGACAATAAATTTTTTATAAATAATTTATTGTATAGATCATATATTGAAAAGTCGTATATATTTTTTATGAAATTTGATATCTTTAAATATTGCTGGACACTTAATTTGAAGTTAAGTTACTGTCAAACAAATTTTTTTACATCAATCCATTTTAAGTATAACCTTGTAACTCTAACTAAATAATTAAATTCATATTTAATCTCAAACGATAACACCATAGATAAATAAGGTGTTGTTTGGTATCAATGTCATTTTAGGTTTTTGTTTCATATTTTTTTAAATACAGAAACTGAAAAAAATAGTATAGAAATTAAAAAAAACAATATACTAATACAATACAAAAATTGAAAAAATAGCACAAAAATTGAAAATAACACACAAAAATTACAACTAACAACAATATCAAACATCCCTTAAGTGTGGCCTTCTATGATTACAACATTATAACTTTAAATATATAATTTCATCTATGATTAATAAGTTGAAACTCTCTTTTCTGAGTTAGCTAGCTATAAAGAACATACTCAACACTGTAGATAGAGTAAAGTTAAGTGACTCTTTGCTACGAGTTTATAGGCTGTGTGGAGAAGAGGATGAAGATATTATCATCTGCTCTTTAATTGCCTTTATTCGTATACGATTTGGATCTACTTCTTAAAACTGTTTAACCTATCTTGCCCGTATACTAAATGGGATGAGGTGGTTTTATGGGTTGTTAACCCAAACCTCTTGGGGAAGGAGTATGTGGTGTTCAAGGTTTGCTTTGGCTATTATATTTATTCTCTTTAGAGAGAAATGAATTATCGAATCTTTAGGAATTGCTCTAAAGATTCAAATTCCATTCTTAGGTACATTATTAAGTGGATTAAGGAGATTATTATGGTCAGGGAGGAGGAGTGCCTATTCCTAATTTGTTGTAGGGTATCTGGAATTTGTGATTTACTCTCAGCCTAACTTCGGCTAGGTAGTAAAGCACCTTTGTTTCTAATGTTTAATAGTTTTTCTCTCATTAGCACGTTAGTACTTTGGATAGGGGTAGCGTTCTCAATTCACAATCAATTCACAACCTATTCACAATTAGTCCTAAAGTTAAGATCGAATGAGAGCTTGGTGTCGTCACATACCTGGATAGGTGAGTACAGTGATGTAGCAGCTTCCAGTCCCTCTCCATCTGAGATGTCTTATTGTCTCTCTAGAGTTGTGCATCTGAGTCAAGAAGGAAATTAGATACTAAGTTGAAATAATCTAGCTGGAATCATGGTTTTGTTCGGTGGACAAGGGTTGTGGTTACTGGGTACAATCGTTGAAGGTAGTCCTCTTGATTTTAAGCGGATGTGATGACGGCACTTGGTCTCTCAGAGGGTCTGCCTCAGGCAGGAGTGGAGGTCTAGTTTTAGGGGATGCTGGCTGGTCGGTATGGCTTGTTGGGATTCCTGTTCCTTACCTAATTTAGGATTTGTTCCGTTTGATCAAACGAAGTAAGAAGGGCGAAACTCTCGTTGCGTCATCTGTACAAGCGTGAAGCAGGGTTCCTGCTGTATATAATGGACTATCTGTGGGGATCAAATAGGAGGCAATCAGTGGGAAGAGGGGTTAATTTGGCAAAAACCATTTATCAGTAGTAAGCTAGGGTCTGTCTCTTAGATTTTTTCTACTTTGGGAAGGTAGGTGTGTGAAGGAAATGCATCGTGAAGGTTTGGGTTTGTAATGCACATGTTATATTTTTCTCGTTCTTTAGTTAATTTAATTATTTTAAAAAAAACTTGAAATGTGATGAAGCTATTTCATATCAGAATTTGACATGTAACAATATTTGATTATAACAATATAATTTTAATTACATAATTATGAATGATGATAAATAGATTGAAAACTCTAAACAAGATTATTATAAATACATAATTCGGCTTAAAAAGTTACCATATTTTTAAATGATTTGAAAATTTTCAATATTATCACATACCTAGTTAAACTTTTAGTTTCAAATATAAGAATGTGGCATTTTACTTGAATTGGTATATGTTAAATAAAGTTTATCATAATTAATAAAATAAATATTTATTTTTCGCAATTAATGATCTTTTCACATCATAATTACCATAATATAGGGGAAGGATGTGCAAAATTACTATTCATTTCTTATTTCTATTTTGCTACTTCTCTTCTCTAAAAAACGCAAAATTTTAATCTTATATTTATATTATTTTGTTTATTCCAATTTATTGATTGGATTCGGCTTAATCCATTTACTTTTAATAGTTTAGACAATAATTTTGACTGAACTTGTGCTGAGTTTTTTTTAATAATTTTATTATCACTGTGATTGTCAATTTCATTATTAAATATTTTAAAAATATAAAATATAAAATTTTTAATAAATAAAAATTTACATATCTACTATTTTATATGAATTTATTAACATGATTTAAACTGTATAGTTACATCTATTTAATAAATAATTTTTTATTATCAAAAAAATATTTATGCTACTTCATAGGTTAAATAATTATATTACTATATATTTCATTTATTAAATGAGCTTATAATTATTTGATGAATGATTAGATCTTTATAAAATTTGGAAAAAAATCAATGCTATATGAGACATTTCAATAATTTACTTGTATTTGTATTAACAAGTATTACAAACATGTTAATAACAATTATTATTTTTTAATTTTAAAAAAAACTATTGTTTTTAAAATATAATTTGCCTTTAATTAAAGTAAAAATTAAAGGAAACTTTTAGAAGTAAAAACTTCATTAAGTTGTTTGATAAATATGCCTTTTAAAATCATTTAATCTTTAGAATGTTAACCTACATGGTGTATTTTGGTGCGGCCCGTGTCAACTTGTAACGCTACGATTCACTGGAAATGATTAGTTGCCCTGTGACGCTGAATTGGGAACTTAACTTATCATACAAGAAAGATGGCTGTACAATGACGACCCTATTTCTCCTTTGGATATGGAGGACTTTCCATGCAGGCAAACCCCAAGTTCCTTCGATAGAACGATGGGCACGAAACTTCAAAATTGGGCAGTGGTGATTTAGGGTATCAACCAAAACCCATTCTCGACAAAGGTAAACCCTTATTAGCTATTGATACATATATTTCTCATTTAACTTTCCATTTAAAAATGATAAATGACCAGTATGAACTAGTCAAAGTTAGGATAAAAAGAAATTATTATGATAATCCATTACAATTTTAGTTTAAGACTAAAACAGAAGCTAAATTAGAAATGATTAATAAAAATAAAATCATAAGAGTAACAACAATGAGATATAGTGTTGAAGACCAAGAAGAATTCAAAAAACAGTAAAAGAATTAGAAAATCTTAAGATAATTCGTCCTAGCATCTCTCCTCATTCATCTCCAGCCTTTATTGTTAGAGGACATGCAGAACAAGTTAGGAATAAAGTTAGAATGGTAGTTAACTACAAAAGATTAAATGATAATACATTTTTTATGGATATTTTCTTCCTCATAAAGAAACCTTGATAAATCTTACCAAAAATAAAAAGATATTCTCAAAATTTGATTGTAAAAGTGGATTTTAGCAAATTAAAATGCATCCTGATAGTATTACATAGACTGCATTCTCTACTCCACAAGAACATTATGAATGACTTGTTATGCCATTTGGATTAAAAAAATCCTCCCCAGATATTTCAACGAAGAATGGATAATATCGTTAAAGATTTCAGTTTTATTCATATCTATGTAGATGATATATTAATTGCTAGTTCCTCGATACAAGAACATATTAAGCATTTAGATATTTTTGCAGATATTTGTTTTCAACATGGATTAGTTTTATCAGAGAAAAAGGCTAAGATTGGACATAATATAATATAGTTTCTAGGCATGGAAATAGATGGTAACAAAATAAAGTTACAACCTCATATTATGGAAAAATTGCATCAGTTTCTAAATAAATTAATTGATAAGAAACAAGTTTAAAGTTTTTTAGGTGTTTTAAATTACACTTTAGATTTTATTCAGAATTTAGCCGAATTACGGCATCCATTTCAACAACTTTTGAAAAAAGATCAAAGATTTGAATTCACTCCTTATCTAACAGATCAAGTTAAAAAGATAAAATCATTTTGCCTAGATTTACCTAAATTACATTTATCTTCTGATACAGATGATTTGATCTTAGAAACAGATGCCTCAGATAATATTTGGAGTGATGTTCTCAAAAGAATTCTATTTGATAAAACTATAAAGATAGGTGAAGAATTATGTAGATATACTTCTAGCTCTTTTTATGATACTAAAAAACGATATCATATAAATGAAAAGGAATTACTTGCAGTAGTAAAAAGTTGTCAAAAGTTTTACTATTTTTTACTCCTTAAAAGATTTTTACTTCGAACAGATAATCCTCAGGTTAAAGCATTCATTCACAATAATCTACCTTCAAAACCTAAATATAAAAGATACATTCGATGGCAAACATATTTAGCTGAATATACATTTGATATTGAGATTATTAAATCTGATAAAAATGTTCTTGCAGATTTCTTAACCAGAGATGGTTCAACTTAGTCCAAAGGAAGAAATTTTATCAATATTGGCGAAAATGTCAGAAGAAATAGATGTGTGCACAGCACAAACAAAAGATTTGATAGAGATATCAAAATTTCCTCTGATACACCATGAGATTGGATCTTCTCTCCATTCCATGGGAAATATTTTTCAGATACGTTTAAACAAGTATACTTTCTTTGAAAAACAACTTTTGAGACTACTTTCTAATGTCCAGATAAGTGAAGTTTCAACTTCATCTCCTTCAGACTCTGAAGTCCCATCTACTCTAGATAAAAAAAAGAACAAATAGATTCAAACACCTTCTTCCCCAGGACTCTCCCAAGGAATTACCAATATATCTCTGAGACCTGAGACATCCCAATATCAATCCTCACAGAAAAAGATATCAACTATTATCGATACTCTAGCTCATCAACCAGTTACTTCCTTACAGGAAAGACATCCAGCTATTAAAGCTTATTATGAATGCATGAAATAACTATATTCCCTTGAAAACAAGGAAACCCAATATATTGATTTTTTAGGCATATATCCCAAGATAAATTTCCTTCAAGGAGTTAATCCACAACTGATAAGAGATTGGTATGATTTCAGTAGTATTAATACTATATACCTCACTAATCCCAATTTTCCTAAACTTGCAAGGCTACCAAAATGGATAATGATAGGTGTTCAAGATTTCTATCTGAATAATCCTATCATCACATCAAATGATTTGTTAGTCCTCAAATTTCTGTTCACAGAACCTGATTTCTTTGAAGATGAAAGGTATGATGCTTTTCATTTTATTCAACTAATGAAAGCTGATAATATATCCATCACAGTTGACACAAAGATAAGAAAAATATTTGTCAAATTCTTTGAAAATGATATTCATTATTTGCGTGGACTTGGGCTCAAAACCCTTCTCATTGGAATAGAAGAAGCTTTCAAAAGAGGCTTTAGAACTTATGGGGGCAAAAACCCATTATCATCAATAATGATATCCTTTGTCAAACGGACTCTAGCTGCTGTGAAAAATTACATGAGATTCAAAATCAAGCTACTTGAGACAGGAGAGATTTTATCTCATCCAGATGCTCAGAAGATCTTCTGTCAAATGAGAAAATACACTAAAGGTATCTGCCCTGCATGCAGACACGTAGATAATGAAATGAAAAGAAAAGAACAAGATTCCACTTCAGGTGTCAACTTGTATAGCGAATCTGACTAAAAGATGTCGGCCATTCATGATAAAGGTGATTAAAAGTGAAAAGATGTGACAAACGGTACCTACCACTCAAGATAAAGATGTTGGTCACGACTCAAAAGCAAGATTCTTTCTTATCTGATAATCAAATGTAATTCAAGTCCGAATTTGAAATCCGTTGAGGATGCCTATAAATAAATTGATTCCTGATTCATTCAGGCATCGAGAAAAAACAATCTAGCTTCTTATGTATTCTCTCTCCATCTTTTGTACACATTTCGATATGAATAAATAAACAATTTTTCTCTGCAAGATCTCTCTTATTTTCCATAAGTCCACACCTTCCACATCTTAACCTACGCCCTGTGTAAAAAACGAACTACAGCTGTGTTGAAATTAGCTGAAGGAATGCCAAGGGAAGTTACCTGATCTTAAGTTGAGGCTGCAACGCCTGGTAAAAGTCTTGAGGGATACCCGGTTAAACTCTGGTCAAACAGTTAAGGTAAGGAAGCGTGTTGAGCCTATGTAAGTAAGTAAAATCTGCAAACTTTTATTCAACATGGATCATAGAATTGATATTATCAAAAGCTTTATATGGTATCGATATGGAAAATCAACAAGATATAGATGATATAATCAAAATGCTTTATAGGATTCTTGCACATACGCATACAAATAATCTACCTCATTCTAATGAGAAAATATTTCGGTCTATATTTCTAAATGATATGATTGATAGTTTAAAAAAGATAAAGAAAAATATAGCAGTTTTTCAAGATTTATCTGTTTCAAACAATATCAATGATTATGATAACAATCCACCTAACATGCCACTAGATAGAAAAGGATATAGTTATGATAGTTCAAGTTCTAACTCTAATCTTCTGCAAACTTTTGTTCAAGATTCGTAGGATCTATATGAAAGATAAGGGCAGCGAAAAAATGGTTATGACATCAAAAGGAAAATAAAAATAAAAACTAATTTTTATAATTTTATAAATTGTTAAAATAAAAATAAAAAATAAAAATCTCAATATATTAAAGTTAAATAGACCTAAATTTGTATATAATGATTAACATTAATTGCAAATTTATTTTTCATTAAAAATGTGAAAATTGATTAATTGGTATAAATATTATATAAAAAATGTGTTATATTTATTTATTAATTCAATATTTAAAATGGGTTAAAATTATATTTACCGAAGATCTATTATATATATAAAGTTAAAGATTATTTTTCAAATTTTATAAAATTTAAAAATTAACTTATAATTTAAAAAATTAAGATGTACAAACACTAGTATTGATCGAATTGTTTTGAGATTACCAATATTAGTATTAAACAGTATATAATATTATTCTCAAATGATTGATATTAATATAATATTATTTTAAAATAAAAATCGATTCGAAAAAAAAGCTACCAATCTCAAAAGGAGATCGGTTTCAAACAAGATGATAATGATGTTTTAAATCATTTGTGAAAGAGTCTTACTAATGACGCGGAAAAATGGCCACCCCTCGTACTAGTCTTGGGTGTAAGCCGCCGTTGTCCCCAGTTTTAAAGAAAAAGAAAAAGCTTTGTCAGCGTCTCCCACCGAAAAAGAAAAAGCTTTGTCAGCGTCCTTGAAAGCCTTTATCACAAAGCCCTCCCAACCGCTCCCCAGCACCGCCTCAGCAATGGGTCTTCCTGCACTTCTTGGCCCTCCGGAGCTCCACAAACCATCATCAACACCGCTACCACTTCCCCAACAAATCACCATTGGCGAACTTCCGATGGGCCTGACGGAGAACTTGTCGGCCACCTACTTGTCATCAGGTAATCCATGCCTTGATTTTTTCTTCCATGTCGTGCCTGACACCCCACCGGATTCCATCATGGACCGGCTACGATTTGCTTGGGTGCACAACCCTTTGATCACTCTCAAGCTCATCTTCAACCTCAGGGGCGTGCGGGGTACCGGTAAGTCTGACAAAGAAGGCTTTTACACCTCTGCCTTTTGGCTTCACCAACACCACCCGAAAACCTTGGCCTCTAACATTCACTTATTGTCTAATTTCGGTTATATCAAGGACTTGCCCGAGATCCTTTACCGTCTTTTGGAAGGGCCCGATGTGAGAAAGATACAAAAGGACGAATGGAAACAGAGGAAAACGGGAAAGAGCAGAAAAAACAAGTCCAAACAAAGCGAGTTCCGAGAGATTAAGAGTGCAAACGTTGCGAGGAATGAGAGAAAGGTTGCTATGGCTAATAAAGTTCTACAAAGACACAGACTTGATCTTGAATTTCAGTTCTTGTACGAGCGAGTGTCTGATTTCTTTGCAGAGTGTCTTACGGCAGACATGCAGCACCTGAAAGCAGGGGAAACGAAGAAGGTCAGTCTCGCAGCCAAGTGGTGCCCATCTCTTGATTCTTCATTTGATCGTTCAACTTTGCTGTGTGAGAGTATTGCAAGGAAGGTATTTCCTCGAGAATTGTATCCTGAATATGAGGGCATTGAAGAAGCCCCTTATGCTTATAGAGTACGTGACCGTTTGAGGAAGGAAGTTTTGGTGCCACTCCGTAGGATTCTTGAATTGCCTGAGGTATATATTGGTGCTAATAAGTGGGATTTAATTCCATACAATAGAGTTGCGTCCGTGGCCATGAATTTTTACAAGGAGAAGTTTAAGAAACATGATGGAGAACGTTTCTCCAAGTATTTGGACGATGTTAAGACTGGGAAGGCTAAAATTACGGCAGGTGCATTGCTTCCGCATCAGATAATATTGGCACTGGGAGACGGTGATGGTGGGCAAATGGCAGAATTGCAATGGAGGAGAATGGTTGAGGATCTTCTCCGGAAGGGAAAGTTGAAAAATTGTTTAGCTGTTTGTGATGTATCTGGTAGCATGTCGGGTACGCCAATGGAGGTCTGTGTGGCGTTGGGTTTGTTGACATCAGAGCTAAGTGAAGAGCCATGGAAGGGAAAGCTCATTACTTTCAGTGAAAATCCAAAGCTTCAAGAGGTCAACGGTGTTACTCTTGTGGAGAAGACCAGGTTTGTGAAAGAAATGGATTGGGGTATGAACACTAATTTCCAAAAGGTATTTGATCTTATACTGGAGGTGGCTGTCAATGGAAATCTTAAGGAGGACCAAATGATCAAAAGGTTGTTCGTTTTTAGTGATATGGAATTCGACCGAGCATCTTTAAATCCCTGGGAAACCGATTATGAAGTCATAGTTAAGAAGTTTACAGAGAATGGTTACCGAAATATGATCCCAGAAATTATATTCTGGAATTTGAGAGATTCAAGGGCTACGCCTGTGCCTGGGTCAAAGAAGGGGGTTGCACTTGTGAGTGGCTTCTCCAAAAATTTGATGAAGTTATTCTTAGATGGTGATGCTGTCATAAGCCCTGAAGCTGTTATGGAAGCTGCGATATCCAGCGAAGATTATCAAAAGCTAGCTGTGATTGACTGATCCAGTGTTTTCCCCATTTGAGTGTTTAATTTCAAGTCCCTCCGCGAAGCTTTAGTGATTTGCAGTCACATATTTTCATTTACAAGGATAGAAACTTTTTCTCTCGGCCATGCACCACTGTGAATTACTGCTGACGGGATGTTTGATTTGTGTAGCACAAACAAACAGATTAGAAAGGGGGAAAAAAGAAGACAATGTTGTTAAATTAAAGAAAACAATCGTGACGTGGTTCTATGTTTAAAAACAATGAGAATAATTATATAGCTGGTAGATTATGGTTATCCGTAGCCTAAGGTTATATAATAACAATTATCATTATATATTGTTTATATATATTTAATAATAATATATATAATAATAATATATAATTATTATTTATTATTATTAAATAAAGACTAATTACAATAGGTTGTGAGAAGGGGATTGTACAATCGTGCAAAAAAAATTGCTAGTTTGTCTTTATAATTAATCGATTTGTTGAAATCATACTTATAATCTTCAAATTTTAATTGTAATTTTATGAAAATAAGATGTTGATTAGAAAAGTATTTGATCTCATAAATTAAAGTATGGAGAAATTTAAGCAAACATTTAAGGGTTTATTAAAGAATAAGTTTATTGAACTGATTTGATTATACAGATCTTGAACAAAATATTACTTATGTGTTTATAAATTACCTTATTTTGAAAGATGTATAATTAATTCTTATACTTTATATTACAAAATTTATTTTATATAAGAATTATTGTATTTTAATGCTACTTATGATCTATTTTGTAAAATAATTTAGGCAAAAGTATTTGTAGTTAAGTGAATTAATGAAATATTTGTTATCTTAAAGTAAGTACTGATAATGTTTCACTGTTCTTAATTAGTAATGATATAAATTTTTTTAAAAAAAATGAATTGAATTTTAAAAGTTTTTAACTATCAATTATAAATTATTTACTAATTAATAAAAATTAGCATGATAGAATTATTTATTGATTATGTACTATATTTTCAGTTGAAATACTGAAGGGCTAATCATATTTATAGTCTTAAACTTTTCACCATTTTCTCAATTGAGTCCTATACCTTTAAAACTTCCTATTAAAATCTAATACTTATATGGATTAATCAAAGGTAATCCTTATAGGGCTTAATTGAGACAATTATGAAAGATTTATGATTTAATTGAAAAAATTGTGAAAGGTTTAAGATTACAAATAAGGTTATCTCGAATATTTGTAGTCATAAATCTTTCATAAAATTTTCAATTAAATCCTAAACTTTTCACAAATTTTTCAATTAAGTCTTATCAGGACAGCCTTTGATTAATTTGCATAAATATAAGACTTCAATAGAATGTTTCAAAGGTATATGACTCAATTAAAAAAATAATAAAAGATTTAGAACTATAAATATGGTTAACTCAATTAAAGTATTGTTTAATATTATGAATTTGTTTGGAAAATTTTGGAGTTAGTTTGGAGTGTTTTTCATGTTTTTCAGCACAAAAAATGGCGGGTTATTCATCCTTAAATGGCGGGCTCTAAGGGTACCGTTTTACCCTTTGTTTCTTGCACTATCAATGGCGGGTTGTTATTGGAACAACGACGCCGTTGATGGTTGCAGAGGGTGCCATTGATTAGTCAGTCTCTAATGGCTAGTTTCCCTTTCCGGACTTGAAAACTTTTTAACCTCCTAAACGGCTAGTTTTTGTTCCTAACGACACCAAATCCCACTCAACACTATATATATGCTTCATAAACAGATTTAACAAGTTTGGATGCTCTGAAAACAATATTACAAAGATCAATCATTCAATTTCTCATAGCTTTCTTTATTCTCTGTATAGTCTTTACTCAATTCCTATTTTCGTGTTTTAAATTAGTTTTCTGTGATGCAAAATTTATGTTTTCTATTAGTTTAAATATAGACAAATCCTATAAAGTTTTCAATTGATTTTTTCATTCATTAATTTGTCTGTTTCAAGCTTTCAAAGATCAACATACCAAAACTATCTCTGTTTTGGTTAAACGTTTCTGAACTTTTATGTTCTTCAATTCTGAGCTTGCAAAATTATTTTTATTGATTCAAAATTATCATACACATTTTTCTTAAGGTCTCAAGAGTGCATAAGATCTTTTACTTCAAATTTTAAGCACTCAAATTGTTTGTTTGAGCTCAAAGAACACAGACTGCTCAAAACTATCCAAAATGACATGTTTTCTTTGCAGCTTCATTTTTAACTTCGATTTTGATTTTTTTAATCAGGTTCTAGATGCACAAATTTATTGTTTTCCGTTTGCTTAAGATCTTAGGAGTGTACTAGTGTTTTTGTTTCAATTTTTAAGTGATTATGTTGTTTGTTTGAGCTTAATTTGTGTAGGTTTCTCAAAGCTATCCAAGTTTGAGCATTCTAGCTTTGTGCTTGATTTTGATCATTAAATTGAAGTGCTAAAATTATGTTTGCTGCTGCGATTTTTTGTTAACATATAGATTGATATTGCAGTAGGTTTATTGCATTTAATTTGCATCATTTCATTGATCAAATTTGTGTGTTTATAGGCTGTAACTTTAAGACTGCACATATATTTGACAGCTAGTATGCATATAGACTGAATCTGATTGTTTGATACTATAATCACGTTTTCAGTGTTTCAATTAAATTGTTTATGATCTATTGAAGTGCTAGGAGGCTAGATTGAATCTTGGTTTGCCTCTAGAAGTTTCAGAATTGTGTTTATTGATTGTGCATTAGAGAAACACCATAGAAGGTGTGTTTTGTGACCATAATTGGGGGATTAAATTGTGTTGATTTATTGGCTGCTCTTTGCCATTGAAAATAGATTTGTTAGGTTGCTCTTGGCCTGTAGAAATCAAGATTTGA
>JAOXYD010000009.1:1762466-1780340 GCA_028565735.1 Pinacopodium congolense | reverse complement strand
TGCATACTTCAAATTGGAAGGGAGAGGTTTGAGTTCAAGCGTTGGAGGCTCTTCAATTGATGGTTTAGGAAGTGTTCAAATTGGCCTATCCAAAGGCTCAAACCTTCTAGATTGTATCCAATTAGATGACTCCTTTCCAACTTCGAACTCCCTTAATACTTCCTTCACTTCCTCTTCTTCTTCTTTTTTAGCATTTGAATGAATCAAAGCCTTTTGCAATGCATTTGAATGAATCAACTTTATTTTATCGCTTATATTTTTAGATTTATCAAGACATGTGACTTAAGTTGTATGTTTTGTGTTTTTTTGATCAAGATGTGTAGCTAATCATTTTTATTGCTAATGATTGGTGTATTATGATTTAAGAGATCTTAAAGACATGTTATGGGGTTTAAGATTTATTTATTTAAGGTTTAAAAGTATTGATTTTTGGCTAGCCACTTAAGAGTAGTGTTAAAAAAAATATAAGCTTGAGAAATCAACTTAGTTTGATGGGAAAATCAATAAGCTACACAATTAATCAATGAAAGACCAAACTTTGACGTTTTGTGAGAGTTAGAGTTTTGAGTTTAAAAATCTAGAAGTCACCTTCTTGAAATTAAAGTCCATTGACTAGATTTCAGGCATAACCAACTTTTAAAGTTTAATGGAGACAATGCAAAGTCCAATAGCTTTATTTTGATTTTGTAAAGGAACTCTAATCAACCCTTAAAACTCTTTAAAGCTCAATTAAATCATCAATCACCTAATCCTTAGCTAAATTTCACATTTAGTAATTTTAAAATTTTTTGAAAGCAATTAAAACTTAATTTAAAGTGTTTAAGTTGAGTTAAAGTAGTTTAGTATTTTCAAGCTTTCAATCAAATTATTTGGATTTTCCTAGATAATTATGATTTAATTAACCTATTAATTAATCATTTCCCTGCAGGATCAACATTTGGGGTTTAAAATACTTCACTTTATTACTTGTTCGATAGGTGCACTTGCCTTATCATATAGGTTTTCAAAGTAAAATAGTTAAAAGGATTTCAATTTTCACAATCACTTAAGTAATGCACAATAAGTTTTTTGTTCCATTTTCTGGGATTATGACCTTAATACTAGGAAAATTAGTTTTAGTTACTCTAGGACTTGTTATAAATTATTTTTCTAATTTTTCTAAATTTTTGTGTTTATTTACTATTTGTTTTAGTTTGTGTAATCTTGTTGATTTTTGATTATCTTATTTTCCTTGTTTATTTATTTGATTTTTTAGTATTTTATTTAATTTTTTATGTATACTTGAGGACACAATCTCAAGCCAATAGACTTCGATCCAAAACTTAAGCACATATTAAAAAGGAAAAAGAAAGAATCTTTAGTGACTACGGCTAATCCTTTAAAACGAGGAACATCTAGTGACACAAAATTAGAACCTGTGGAAATGGATCTTAAAGAACATGCAGATGTTAGACCTCATGTAGAAAATAGAGAACTAACCATGATGGACTTAGCATTGGAAAATAGAGGTAGACTTGTAGCTATCATTGTTTAACCTAGAGTCAATGCAAATAATTTAAAAATCCCATATAGGTCCTCATAATTTGAAGGTTCAACTTTAGAAGATCCTAATGAATATTTGCAGAATTTCCTTGATACTTGTGATCTTTTTAAAAGCAATGGATTTTCTGATGATGTAATTAGGTTAAGGCTTATTCCCTTTTCTCTTATATATAAGGTGAAAGCCTGGTTGTTAACATTTCAATATGGTTCTATTACTATATAAGATGAGTTAATGAAGTTGTTCTTAACTAAATTTTTTCCACATGCTATGATAGCAAAGATGAAGATCGAAAGCAACTCATTTGTGTAATACGAAAATGAAACTTTATATGAAGAATGCGAAATTTTTAGAGAGATTATTTTCAAGTGTCCTAGTCATGGATTCAATACGTGGCAGCGAATGGACATGCTCTACACTTGATTGACACCTTCGACTCGTAGTAACAATGATGCTATGGCTAGAGGTAATTTCATGTGGAAGACAGTGATTGAAGCCCATAATTTCATTGATGAAATGCTAAAAATAGTTTTCAGCACAATTCTAAATGCCATCCAAAGAAGCCACATGGTATTTATGTGATTAATGACATAATAGCTCTTGTAGCTTAAATGGAAGTACTGAATAAGAAGTTGGATAGTATAATGAGTGGAGTTGGTAGCAGTTCTCATAAAGTTGAATGATAAAGCTATGGTTGGAGTGTTTAGAAGGTAGTCATTTTGCCTAAGAACTAGAACAAGCTCAATATGTTGGAAATTTCAATAGGCTAAGAGGAAACCTTTTTTCATAAACTTATAATCTTGGTTGGGGAAACCATCCAAACCTTTCATGGAGTAATAATCGGAACCAACAACAACCACCATAACAAATTCAAACCAATGTTCAGAGAGCAACACCACCTGCCTTTAAAGCCAATTAATCTAAAAAAGAGACACCTATTTTTAAAGAAAAAATTTTGAACTATATCTAATCAAATGAGTCTATGATGCAAAACCATGAGGTGCTGATTAAGAAGTTGGAGACTCAGGTTGGGTAAATTGCACAACTCTTATAAGAGAGGTTACTTGGTAAGCTTCCAAATACCACCGAAGACAAGCCTACAGAGCTTGCTAAGGTGATTAACTTAATAAGTGTAAAAGAGTATGTGAATGAAAGGAAGAAGATTGAAGAGAGAGCAAAGTAAATGATGGTGGAGACTGAAGAAGATAGAAAGGAAGAAGGACATGATAGAAGGGAGAGAGTTAAAGAAAAAGAGAAGAAGAAAGAAAAGTAAGATGGGTATGAGAGTTCAGAGAAGCCACCTAGGTTGTTTGCTAATCCCAATGTGTAAGTATACAAGCCTAGGATATCATACCCTCAAAGGTTATAGATCACACAACTTGATAAACAATTTGGGAAATTTTTTGAAATGTTTAAGAAACTTTATATTAATATCCCATTTTTTGAGAAAATTGCTCAAATGCCTTTATATTTCAAAATTTTAAAGGAAATCTTATCTAAGAAAAGAAGATTGGAGAGTATAAGACTGTAAAGTTAAATGAAGAGTGTTTTGCTATCATGTTAAAGAAGTTATCTGCAAAACTCACCTGGTAGTTTTACCATGCCTTACGTAATTGGTAGCCTATAAATAGAGAGGGTTTGGATGGATCTTGGAGCAAGTATTAATCTAATGCCTTCATCTATTTTCAAGAAGTTAGGATTAAAAGAACCTAAACCAATGATAATCTCATTGGAAGTGGCTGATAGATTAGTCACTTATCTAAGAGGAATCATTGAGAATTTTTTGGTGAAAGTTGATAAATTTATCTTCCCTGTTGATTTCCTTGTCTTGGATATGGAAGAAGATAGCATAGTGCCTATCATTTTGGGAAGCCATTCATAGCTACTGTTAGGGCACTAATAGATGTCTGTGGAGGAAAGCTCATCCTCAGACTTAAAGATGAAGAGATTGAGTTTAATGTTTTTAGAGTGATGAAGAATCCATCTACCTTGGATTCATGTAACTTCATTGGAGTTCATTCCACTCCAATTAATCTATTCGAGTATCTTTGCTCAGATTCATTACATAAGGCTTTAATTCATTTCAGTTCTTTAGAAGTAGAGGAAGAGGAAGTCATGAAGCATTGGAGGAATTAGAAGTGGGAAGGGAAACCTATAATTAGATTCAATCTGGAAGGTTTAAACCTCTAGATAGGCCAATCCAATCCCTTCCAATTCCATCAATTAAGGAGCCTCTAACTCTTGGGCTAAAGCCTCTTCCCTCTCATTTGAAATATTCCTTTTTGCGACCTCCATCGTAATTAGAATGCTATAGGTTGGACCTTAGCTGACATTAAAATATTAAGTCCTTTTATTTGTACTAATAGAATATTCATAGAAGAAGGAAGTAAACCTTTAGTCCAACCACAACATAGACTTAATCAAAATATGAAGGATTAAGAATGAAGCATCTAAAATTTTAGATGTTGGTATTATCTTTCCAATATCTGATTCTACATAGGTTAGTCTAATTCAAGTAGTACCAACGAAGGGAGGAACTACTGACATGAAGAATGACCAAGATGAACTTATTACCACAAGGAAAGTAACTAGTTGGCCTATGTGTATTGACTATCGCAAGTTGAATGATGCCACACGAAATGATCACTTTCCTTTACCCTTCATAAATCAAGTAATTAAGATATTGACTGGGCATATTTTTCATTATTCTTTAGATAGATATAGTGGATACTTGCAATTTCCTGTTGCCCCTGAGGACTAGGAAAAGATGACATTCACTTGTCCTTATGAAACCTTTGCATGTAGACATGTGCCTTTTGGCTTATGTACTTCCCCTACTACTTTTCAATTTTGTATGGTAGTAATTTTTGCAGACATGATTAAAACTAGCATCGAAGTGTTTATGGATGAATTTTTAGTATTTGGTACATCGTTTGATGCATGTTTGGAAAATTTGGATAAAATTTTGAGAAGATGTGAATAGATTAATTTTGTATTGAATCAGGAAAAGTGCCATTTTATGGTGAAAGAGTGTATAGTTTTGGGCTATAAGATTTCAAGAAAGGGAATCGAAGTGGATCTTGCAAAGGTTAAATTAATTACTCAACTTCAACTGTTTAATTTAGTTAGAATAATTCACAGTTTTCTTAGACATGTTGGATTCTATAGGTGCTTTATCAAGGATTTTTCTAAGATAATAAAGCTCCTTACTAAACTTTTGACCAAATATGCAATCTTTAACTTTCATTGTAAGTGTATGCGTTCTTTTCAATTATTAAAGGAGAAGCTCAATAGTGCACTTATTTTGGTATCACCCAACTGATCTCTTCTTTTCTAATTGATACATGATACAAGTGACTTTGTCATTGATGTAGCATTAGGACAAAGGCATGGAAAAAATTTTCATCCAATTTATTATGCAAGTTGCACTTTGAATGATGCGCAAAGGAATTACACCACTACAGAGAAGAAAATGTTAATAATGGTGTTTGCTTTCGACAAGTTTCAATCTTACTTAGTGCTTTCAAAGGTTGCAATTTATACGGACCATTTTGCTTTGAAATACTTGATAAATAAGCTGGATGCTAAGCCACGTTTGATTCAACGGGTTCTTCTCTTATAGGAGTTTGACAAGGTAATCATAGATAAGAAAGGAAAAGAAATTTTTTTGGCAAATCATTTATATCGTTTGGATGAAATAGTGATGGAAAAAGAAAATGACCAAGACATCAAGGAGGGTTTTTTTTTTCTTTTTCTGAAGAGCATTTTCTAGCCATGCTTAGCTTAACTTAGTATATGGATATAGTGAATTATTTAGCTGGTAATATTATACCTCCGATCTTCTCGTACCAACAAAATAAGAAGTTCTTTTCTGAAATCAAGATATATCTTTGGTACGACCCTTTTCTTTACACGACATGTGTTGATGGAATCATTCGAAAATGTATTCCTATTGAAGTAGTGCCTTCAATTCTAAGTCATTGTCATTCAAGAGAAATCGAAGGAAACTTTGAACCAACTAGAATTGTATATACGGTGCTTGAGTATGGTTTCCCTTGATTTACATTATTTAAGGATGCATTTAATTTTGTTAAGTCTTATGAAAATTGCCAAAAGGTCGGAAACATTTCTCATAGACAAGAGATACCACTAAACAACATTTTACCTGTGAAATTTTTTTTATGTTTCCTGTATTGATTTCATGGGACCATTCTCATCATTATACTCCAACCAATACATCCTAACACCTGCTGATTATGTGAGCAAAAAGGTTGAGGCAGTAGTGCTTCCAACGAATGATTCAAAAGGTGTAGTTAGTTTTCTTAAGAAGAACATTTTCTCTAAATTTGGGACACCAAGAGCAATCACAAGTGATGGGGGAAAACACTTTTGTAATAAGTAATTCGATTCCCTCCTTTCAAAGTATGGTGGTACCCATAAGATTGCTACACCTTACCATCTTCAGACTAGCGGTCAAGTTAAAATTTCAAATCGAGAAATCAAAAGAATTCTAGAAAAGAACGTTAGTTCTTTGAGAAAGGATTGGGCGTTTAATTTGGATGATGCACTATAGGCATATCAAATTGCAAATAAAACGCCCATTGGGATGTCTCTGTATAAGTTGGTTTACAGAAAGGCTTATCATTTGAATGTTGAGTTAGAACATCGTGCCTATTAGGCCATTAGTTTTCTTAATTTTGATTCATGGCAAGTTGGAGAAGAAAGACTTTTTCACTTGAATGAGTTGGATAGGTTTTGGATCAATACTTATGATAACTCTAAATAGTATAAGGAAAGAGGCAAAAGATGATATGACAAGCATATCTAGTAAAGCTCATCGTTAGCTACCAAATAATAAAATACCTATCCTAACCTAACTATGTAGCTAGGGTAAATTATGGTTGATCTCATAGGGAGCTAGGGTATGCTAAAACTATTTTAATGTTGCCTAAAAAGGAAAAACAAAAACCCATAGATGCAAATATATCAAAACTAAACACTAAGACAAAAAAAGGAGCGGAAGCAAATAAGAAACAAATAAAAAATATGACAGGTATGTGGAACATAAATTCGGGATTCTAGACTTAGAATTGATCCTAAAAACAAATAATTTTTTATTGGATTAACACACTAGCCTATAGGTTCGAACAAGCTCTTAAACCCTCAGTTTCTACAATTTTAGATAGGTCTTATACAACAAAAAACCTGCCCCTAACCACGAGATAATCTAGAATAAGCTCTCTAGATTTAACGACGTAACAAGATTAATAAACTAGGGAATGACTAGCCTAAGCCACAATCTCACAAGCTCGGATTGTGTAACTTAGAGAATTAGAATTCTAGGCTAAGTTGATTAAGTTCACTAACAAATTAAATTAGTCTATTGTTACTTATGAAAATCAATAGGACTATTACGTATTATAATTTCAGTCCTAGCAATAAAATTAAAAATTAAACATAGGATGACCAATCTTATGAATAAATTCTTAATTCATGATATTTTCTTAGAATCCCAATTAAACCTTTACTTAAATCACAAAACCCTTTCAATTCTATTTCCATTCTCAAAATTATAAAGTTAAAATCCCATTAATATCTTCCAACCCAAGATTGAACTAGCTAAACATAATTAAACTAAGCAAAATAAAATTTAAATAAACACAAAAAAATAATTAATTAAAATTAAACCAAAGTTGGAAAATTAAAAGCACAAAAAGAAAAACATAAATTTACATTTAAACTAGCACAAACACTAATTAGCTATGAAATTACTTAATTAAACCAAAACATAATTAAAATAAACTTAAATGAAACCTCTAAAAAAATTATGGCAATTATAAATTAGAAAAAAATAAAATTAAGTGATTAAAATCTTAAGAACAAGAACAAAAATTAATTGCCAAACATAAATTAATTAATGACATAAAGTATAAATGAAAACTTAAGTAATAAAACATAACACTTGACATAGATAACATAATAGCATAAACTAAAGATTAATATATAAGAAACTATAGCATTCGATTATGTACATAAGCTAAAGTATTTGGATATGAACGCAGATTGGAAAATGAAATCTAAAAGTAATGGAAAAGAAATGACTAAAATGGAATGAATGACAAAAGAATGAAAAAACTGATTGAAAACCAAAGGAAATATCATGAAAAAGGAGGACATCTCCAAGCTCTAAACAAAATTTTGCCATTTGAATCTTGTTCAAAGTGGATAGCCTTCCAAGAGTTTTAGCTCATTCCTTCTTCAATGAAATGTTGTAACTGAAATACTTGAACAAGGGGACTCCAATCTTCTAAAATCACTTGGCAACTGTCTAAATGTTGGTGGTGGAAGGGTTACTCTTGTTTTCATGCATAGCTAACACTTGCTTGACAAAGGAGAGCTGTCCAAGCTCTAAAGTTGTTGTAGTCGACCCTACTAAGGAGAGATCTTATGATTTTGTATCTAAGAACGTTTGCTCTCTTGGTTAAGCTTCTCACTCCCCTCACTCTCCTAGAAACATTGCTCCCTTGACCTTAAAGCCACACATTTTGACTTAATCAAGACCAAGGAGACTCCAATAAGAAAGGAGCTTGAAGTTGTCCAATAAGACAAGTCTTCCCGCTCTCCATTTGGCATCCCCTAAGCTCTCTTACAATTCTAGCCTTTATATATGTCCAGCCACCCCCACTTACAAAGCTCCTAGTGTTACGTCATATTCCAAGTTGAGAAGCCTTCCCTGCTATGTCATTTAAGGTGACTCCTAATGTTCGTTCAGCTACGTTTTTTACGTGAAGCGAGGACTATGCATTGGCTACAATTTAATGTTCTCTTGGCTGCATTTTTGGATGGATGCAAGGTTTCTCTCCAAGTGTTTGAGCTTCTCTTTTAAACATGATTTTTCTACTGTGTTTTATCATCAATTGCCTATCTATAGGTTGCATTTGGACAGCTCCAAGTGATGTTTAATGTTCCCAAATGGTGCTCCAAATGAATATAATATATTATAATTACTTATACTAACTAATGCTACTATGTTTTATTCTTCTTCTTTTTCTTTTCTTCTTTTTTCTCTTTCTTTCTTTTCTTTATTCTTCTTCTTTTTTGAATTTGAATAACCTTAAAAACATGAGAAAATAATAGTAGATCATATAAACAAATACATGAGTAGAAGTACCTCTATAAATATCTCAGAATATACTAGAAAACAAAAGTCCCTAAATCATAGACATCAATTGCTTACTTAGTACTTCATTCAACTTGTGATAGGGTAAGGTTAAAGGGTTTTTGGGTTTCAATGTAAGGTGATTAATACAAAAACAAATAGGCTCAAAGGCTCAAAGGGGTTTACTTGGAAGCTAAGGGGTTCCAAACAAAGAAGGCTTTAATCATTTTCATATAGCATGTATGTCGTAGCTTCAAATCGGTTCTATGCAAGTTCTCAAGATAATCTTCCTTGGTAAGCATAACACACAACAAAGAAGATAAAATGACTATATAATGTAGTTATATAGGCTTAAAACCTCAAATGTGCTTATGTGAAAATCCATAAAAATTTCATATGTTGCCTCATCACTCCAGTATCAAAAATGTGATTGAGTTTATGCAATCAAATACTTCAAGCAATCCATATGATTCACGTTCTACTCATGCTACCTAATCCAAATTCAAGCATACACTCAATCTTAGTCCAACTACTATGACAGGATAACATGGTTCAACTTCATCACAATAGTTCAAGTATACAAATGCAAAAATTTTCAAAATTTTCAAACTGGCCCCACCCCCATACTTAGAATAGACATGCTCCTCAATGTCCAAAAACAATAAAAACACATGCATAAGAGGGCCGGAATAGAAGTATTCCCTGGATGTGGAAGAGGCTGAATGGACCTTAAGAATGGAGGTTGAAACTTCCTTTTGAAGAAGAAAGTATCTTAGCTCCCACCTACAACCAAAACACACATAAAAAAGAAAACAAACAAAGCAAATTAACTAAAAGATGTTTACAAACAAGAAAAGCATGGAAACTAAAGGATACAAATGGGGTGCCTTCCATCAAGAACTTAGTTAAGGTCATAAGCTTGACCCTTGACCTGTTCAATGTCATTTGTTGTCAAATGGATCCTTGAGCCAGATAGGAAGCATACTCAAATTCCATAAGGACCTTAGAGCAACTTCCTTCAAAGTAGGCTCATAATCAGTATAATGCCTCATAACTTCAGTGAGGTTGAACAAAACTGTGTCCTCGTTATGCTTTAACATCCACTCCTTCAAGCAACTGATTGTATCCAACTTCTCTCTCTCCTGATCCTCCTGTTACTCTTGCTCATACTTCTTATGTTCTTCTTTTTCTTCTTCTTTTTTCTCCTCTTCTTCTTCTTCTTTCTCGAACTTGCTTGAAAATGACTAGAAATGGAGTTAGTAACACTAAATGTAGTACTACTTACCTCGATAGTTGATTCATCCTCCTGTGCTTCTAAGCACATGTTTATTACCTTAACGGGCTCCTCTCACTCTTGCTGTTCTCCACCCTCTAGTGAAAGACCATACCCCACCTCGCCCTGGTCTTCCTCTGATTGGCTAGGAACACTTATCGAGACATAGGCTTCAAGGCTCGTAATAAATTCAACCAGTTGGCTTACTTGATCCTCTATGTCTTTCAAGCCACTCCTCATTTCCTGCTGGAAGTGAAGAGCGCTCGTAGCCAAGTTCTCTACGATTGCCTTTAATGGCAACCCATTAACTTGTGGTGCGATGTCGGAGGTGGAATCATTTACGTGGAATGTGGTTCACTTTAATAACATGGCAGTAGAGAATTGAATCTATACTAGTTGCTCCCATCTAAAAAGTGAGCTCTCACTTCGTATCCTTAGTGTAAGGATCGTACCATATATGTTAGTCTTCTTGGAAACTTCCAGCCATATAGAACTGCTGCTTAGCCTGCAAGGAAGGAAGCATATGTTCTCATCATCATCATTAGAAGGTGAAGAAGATGGTACCTCATCATCCAAAGTCATGAAACAAAACTTGACGCTTTCATTTTCGAAATTTTCACTTCCCTCTTCGGTTTCGGTTTCCCATATGGCTTTCAAGGCCTTCTTTCCTTTCATTGCCTTTTTCTCTCTTCTTTCCTTCTTGTCATTTCTTTCATCCTTCTTACTTTCCTTAAGAAGTGGGCAATTGGTCTTCAAATGTCCCGAATTCCTATATTCATAACAAATGACATTAGTAGATTTTCTTTTACGATCATACTTAACTTACTCCCTTTTCTTAAATTATGGCTTCCTCCTTAGAAATTTGTTAAAATTTTTTGTAAGAAGAGCTATCTCTTCTTCACTTTCTTCCAAAGATCTCCCTTCTTCACTAGACTCCTTTTCTTGGCTTTGAATGCCAAGTTCTTCCTTCTAGATGAAGCTTCTTCTTCTTTTGCTTTTAAATCCTTCATTGCCATCTCATGAGTGAGCAAAGAACCTATTAATTCTTCCAAAGGCAAAACATTAAGATCTTTAGCCTCTTGAATGGTGGTTACCTTAGAAATAGGTTTAGCAAGTTAAAATTAGAATCAAACTCAAACTAGTAAAAACAATAGCTATCTTGAAGTATATGAATGTTCTAGCTCAATGATAATTTAAACATGCCTCAAAAATTTGAAACAAGGTTCAAGCATCCAGTAAAATGAGTTTAAAAATAGGTTTTATCACCTGGAATCGAGATTCAAGGTAGAACAGTCTCAACAGAGATAGTTTTGATAGATGAATGAATTCTAGGTTTAATATGATGAAATAGGCCTTTCTAAAATGTAAAAGATAGACCAAATAAACTCTTAAACACTCAAGCAAGATATTAAATACAAATTCGCACACCCAGAAACACAAATTGACAGCAAAAGATTGATTAAAATAAGTGCAGTGAAAAAGTGGGTAACTTGAGGCTTTTGAGAAATTCAGAATGTTTTATCAGTTTTTGGGGAGTCAAGAGTATCAAAATTCGTTTCTAAAGGATATATATAGTGTCTTTAGGCTTAAGGAGGGTTTAGGAGGGTTTTTAAGACATTAGAATGAAGACAAAAAGGATAAATCCCGAAAGTATAAACTAGTCGTTGGAGTCAGAGTCATTAACGACGCCCCTTGGGTTGATCAATGACGTCATTGTTTATAGAACAGGCCGCCGTTAATGCTCCTGGAGAAGGGATGATAATCGAAACTCAAATAGGGTGACATTAATGATGAACGACGGACTCAAATAGGGTGTTGTTAATGATGAACAGCCCGCGGTTGAGTGTCTAGAAAACATAAAATATGCTGCATAATTGACTCCAAACCTTTCCAAACAAGTTCCAATAATAATTAAGACTTCAAACACCTTTTAAATCATATATTAAAGCTATATGAATGATCACATACCTTCAAATAATTTAAACACATGATTTAGCTTTTGAATTGAGATAATATGCACTTTTGACATTTTAAATGCAATGCATGATCAAACTTAAGCCCTTAGATCAATTGAACATCAAATAAAACTTACAAACATATTTAAAACAACCTATCTAAGGTCTTGAAGCTTCCTAATCATTTGAATTTCCTTTATCTTCAAATTTGACCTTCAAATTCCAAGCTTTCCATATTGAATTCTTCTTGAAAAATACCTATCTTTAATATTAACATCATAAACTCAAACCATTAATAATCAAACATGTTTTGTTATCATCAAAATCAAGATTGGAACCTCCCTTGGTTCAACATAAGTATTCCTCTCACCTCAATGAAATCTCAATCTTTTAACAATCTTACTAGTTTGTTTTATAACATCTAGTCTAATTTTTGAAACTTTTCAAATGATTTAGACTTATTTTTTTTATTAAATGCACATAACTATGTCTAAAATAAGCATATATGAATGTAACAAAATATGTGTACCCACCTCTAACTTAAATAGGCATAAGGTCACATATATTTGAATGTATAAGTTCTAGTAATTTATTGACGTGTTGTTCCTTTTTAGTAAAGGATAATTTGGTCATCTTACTTAACAAATAGGTTCACAAATTTCATATGATTCATAATCAAAAGGATCAAAATATTCTTATTTATTTAATTTTATGATTATCATTTTATTGATATGATCTAACCAATGATGCCATATATAAGATAAATTTTAAGTACTTAACTTTCTTTTCTTTCTATTTATAATGAAGATTGGCCTTTCAAGATCTAATTTATACACACCATTTGTAAGTAAATGAAATCCATAACAAACACCATCTTTATAAAATGAACTAATTTTATTCTAAACAATAAAGATAAATCTGTTCATACTAAATAAAGAATAGAAATGATGTTTCTCATAATCACTAGAATATAATAACATTTATTAAGTTCTAGTATAAGTCTAAAAAATTATGCTATATTATAAGTTCTTACAGCTAATATAGCAAGTTTTCTCCACTACCAACTTGTACATTTACTTCACCGTTCCATAATGATTTACTCTTTAGTATCACCTACATATTGTTATAAGTGTGAGATCTATAACAAATATCTAATACCTAAGAATGTGAAACAAAAATAGAAATATTAATGTCAATTACAAATATTCCTAATGATAAAGCTACCTTTAGCTTCCTTTTTATCAAGCTAGCAAGATAAGCTTTGTAATTCCTCTTATAATATTCATTAATTTCACAATAGAAATAAATGCCCTTATCGTTGTTATTTTTTACACCACCTGTTTCCTTTGTTATCTTAATAACCTTCTATTTCTTATTGTTATTCTTCTTGAAGCTTTTTTTCCTGTTGCTTGAAGTATTAGCCTTAGATGGCATACCTAAGAGTAAGGTTGAATTAGATGTATAAAAATTTTCTAAACTTTAAGTCTAAACCACTTAAACCTAGTCTTGCAAAGTATGGAGCTCCTAAACCATAATTTAACCTAAATATGATGATATCCCAATATCATTCAAATTTAAATAATTTAACAACAATTTGCATAAAATAAAAGAGTAGGGAGGAGAATGCAAACCTTGCATAATGATTTGATAAGACAATCCTTTTCTTACGTCCACTCTCCAAATTCCTACTAGGAATTTTATTTTTCTCAAATAATTTTCTTTAATGTGAGGAGAAAAATTTATGATCTTATTTCTAAAAAGGGTAAAGAACATCATAACAAATCTTCTTTCTAGGGTGAAAAGGAACCCAACAAAAATTTTACTTTAAATAAGGTGAAGAATAACCCTTTTCTCAATTAATCCCAATAATTCTCAATTAATCCCAATAAAATAACTAAGTCCCAAAAAATCAAACTCTCAATCTCCACTCAAGCATACATAAACCAAAATACTTACTTGATAAAAAAAATGCTTAAAGAGAGCTAGAAAATACAACAAATGCAAATGTATAATCCTTACATTATCTCCCAAACTCGTTAAACACATAAACTAACCTAAAACTCATTCAATGCTTTCATAATCATCAAACTTACATATAGAGTTAACGCAAAACATAATGGCATAACATATGCTTACATTCAGTACATGCATGTATATAAGACTAGGAGCATATCCTATTCACATCCTTGGTCTTGTTATCATTAAAGGAGAATATTCAATAATTAGAGACCTAGAAATATCTTTAGGCATAATATGGACCCATTATCATTTACATAATGCATATATAATATGCTATTTTTGTGGTAATTTTGGTCATATAGGAAAAATTTTGTTTTCTTAAATATAAGATGTTTAGAAAGCCATAAAGGATTTAAAGCTAAGCTCCAAAAATCTGAGTTTATGTGGGTATGTAGAACACGTTGAATTCCTTTTTTGTAGGTCAATATTAATTAGTATCAAATGGATGTCAAATAAGGAAGCAAAAAGTGGTGCTCTAACGTTTAAATAGAAAAGGGAAAAATCACTAAGAGCCCCCACATAAACAAATCAAGAAAACATGTTGTTGAACGAAGTGAAGAGTAAAGAATGAGATGATAATTATGTGAAAATTTGGTATTTTTAAATGCAAAATATGTGATTTTAATGTAAAATATATGTTTTTGATGTATAATAAGGATAATATGGATAAATATGTGTTTTGAAGTCTAAAAATTCATAATATATGTTTTCATATATTTTATATTTTTATCCTCTTTTATATTGTATTGCCTTATAATGCATTATTGCATATATTTAGGTAGGGTATAATTTGTTAAATGCATGAATTAATACGGAGAGGGATTTACATAAACTTTGGGAAAGAAATAGGCAATTTGGAAAGATTTTCACATAGTTAGGAGAACTTTGGAAATGACTGATAAAAGTTTTTTAAAATTTGACATGTTTTCAATTCTTTTATAATAATTTATATCTTTTTAATGATATCAAAAAAGGGAAGAGTGTTTGATGATATTAAGGAGAGTGATAGCAAATCATTTCATGATATATGGAATTACTTTGCATATGTTCTTTTAATATCATATGTTTTATTATCAATAAAAGGGAGAGATTGTTGAACAAAAGGGACGTTCTAACTTATACTTTTGATGATGAAAAAATATAATTATTATTAATGTTTTAGCTTTATTGTATTATAAAGATAGATTAATGTAAATTATGTAAGATTATATATGTTGAAGCCCAAGGAGAAAGTTTTCATGAATGAAATATTAAAATGGAGTAAGCATATGAAATATTAAAATAGAGTAAGCATTAAAGTTAAATTAAGTGATGAATAGAAGATCAAGACAAGAATAAGAAGATTAAATAGTTTTAGACTTGTATTTTTATATGTAAGTCTTGCCTTTATCTTATCAATGCTTGAAGGGCTTATGAATTTGTATAATGATTTACATTTAGGATTTTGGTCAAGAGTTTGTGTAATTATTTGAATAATAGGATTTGGATTAGAGTTTCATATTGATATAAAGTTTCATAATCAAGAGGGAATTTGATTATTTGTTTTAAAAAAAGTCCTCTTGATGTGTTAAAATATGTTTAAAAGCTGTTTAAGTTTTATTGATTATTTTAAAGTATGTTTTGAGTCAAGATTTTATATGAAAAAAAAATTTATGGATGTTTGAGAAAGTTTGGGAATTTTTGAAAAAGTTTTGGCAATTGTTTAAAATGAAAATTTTCTATAACTAAAATATATTTTGTGTTTGACCTTAATTGAAACGTCTTGGTGTTTAGAATAACTTAGAAGATGTTTTAAAACTTGCGTAAATTAATTTTGAAGTGAAAAGAAAGATTTTAAAAAGGTTAGGAAAACCTTTAAAAGATTTTGAAATTTTGGAAAGGTTTCAAAAGTTTTTAATTTTGCATAAGCAAGATATATTTAATGGCTGAATCTAAATTGAAATGTTTTAGTGTCTAAAATCACTTTAGAAATGAATTAAAACTTATGTGAATTGGAAATTGTTAATTGGCATGCCTTGGTTTTTAGAATTACTTAGGAAATGATTTAAAATTTGTGTAAGTTAGTTTTAAAATGAAAAAAAAAATAGTGTTAGGTATGTTTGAGAAGGTTTGGAAAATTTTGAAAGAGTTTAGAGATTGTTAATTAACATATCTTAGTATTTAGAATCACTTAGGAAATAATTTAAAACTAGTGTAAGTCAGTTTGTAGTGAAAGAAATTATTTTGTATGTTTAGGAATATTTATAATCGAGTTTGAATTGAAAGTTTTGCAAATGTGCTTAATTTGTCATAAATTAAGATATAATTTGTTTTTAAACTCAGTAGAAAAATCTTAGTAATCAATATTACTTTAGGAAAGTTTTAAAACTTATATTAATTGATTTGAAAGTAAAAGAAATGGTTTTTAATTGTTAATCCATGAGCTATACAAATTACAGAAGCTAAAAATCAAGTTTCTAAATGATTAGTCGATCAGTGTTTGAAGTTAGGTTAACCAATTAAGGTTTTCAATTTTTTGGTTGACTAGTGCTTACGATTAGTTAACCATTGCCTTAAAAAAAGGCAAATTAGTAGACTAAATAAAGGTAGTGGTGGACCAAAAGAACACTAGTTAACCTAATGTGCAAAAAAAATGTTTAGTAGTGGCTAGTTCTCAATCTAATGGTTTTGTAATTGTTTCTAAACGTTAGATTGAGTCTCTAACAGGTTTTTAAGGATGAGGAGGCTATAAATACATGTTCTAAGTATTAGGAAATAATCTTTTTGTATGTTTTATGATTGAAAGATCTTTAATTAAGTTTTAAAGTGGTCTATATGTGTATGGAAGCACTCTGTTGAGTGAATCTCAAACCATATTAATCATTTGAAGTTTTTTGGGCTTTAAACATGCATTTCAATTTCTCATTGACCTTTGTAAATTTTTCTAAAGATTACATTAGGGCATATCCATGGCATGAGTATGACAAAATGTCTTTTAAAATTAGTATCAACGATAGGCTCACTTATATACATTTGATCTCTAACGAAGATAGTGAGAAAAAGTTCTAGAATAACATACTTGATGACTTCTACTAGTTAAGAGGGGTAAAATATTAGTAGGGAACCATTGAGATCTCAATGGAAATGATATTTATATTATAATACTAGAATGAAATTCTTCTTTATGGTCTAAAATAATGATTTGTGGGAAATAATTGGTAATGGGTCATATATTCTCACCAAAGTTATAGGTAACGAAAGAGCGATCAAGGTAAAAGAAAATTGAAATGATAAGGATAAAAGGATGATTTATTTTAACAATAAGACTATCCATATTTTGTTTTATGCACTTGGTAGGAATGAATTCAGTAGGGTGTCGATGTGGGAAATACATGTGAGATATGAAATACACTTGAAATCACATATCAGGCATAAATAAAGTTAAGGAGAATAAGGTATCCATGCTCGCACACTAATACAAAATGTTGCACATGTATTATGGTTAAAGCATTTCAAGCATGTACGCTAAGTTGATTGACATTATTCATGCATTGAAAGGTTTAAGAAAAACATATACTAATGTTGAACTTGTGAGAAAAATTCTTAGATCTTACCCAAGGACATGGGAGGCATAGTTGATCACAATACAAGCAGTAAAGAATCTTACAGTATGTTTGGTTCAGGGTAATAGCTATTCTATTACCCATCTATTCCTAAGGATTAAGAATTCTTTGTTTGGTTAACAAAAAGCTTATGGAATAACTATTGCTAACGTTAAATATTAATTATTTTTTAGGAATAGGTAAAGATTATCCCGAACTGTCTTTAGCTATTCCCAGAATAGCTTAATTCGTTATTTACTTTTTTCTCCCCTCTTATAACCCAAACCATGTCTATCATTTACGACCTTTTGACCACTCAACATGTTTTCTAATTTCTCATTCCCTTT
>JAOXYD010000009.1:1728398-1740256 GCA_028565735.1 Pinacopodium congolense | reverse complement strand
AATAAGATTATTTAAGTACTGAAGAAATATGACCTTATAAAGTTTACATGTGATTGTCTTTCCATTGAATTGCGAAGTTAGTTAGAATACGGTCTACCTTTTCATGCTTCTTTGACATTTGCTTGGATTTTGGTATGATTTATTAGTTATCATTCATAGAGAAGATTGATTATAAAGAAGTGATATAGATTCACAACATAAATGAAATGTGTTAGATTCAATTCCTACTTTGCTAACTCCTTTAGTAAATGTGTAAAACATAATAAAAGAAAAAGGAGGTTTTTTAAGAGTTGAGACAAAGGGTAGGTATAAGATGTGACCTAGTCTAGTAATTGAGGTGTGTCCTAAAAGACGTGCACCTTAGCATAAAAAAGATAAATGATACTCCAACCAACCTAAAAGAACATCACCTAGTTGAGTTATTGAAGATGTATCCCATAAGACGTGAATCATCCAAAAAGAAAAAAAACTAGGTGATTATTCTTCGTAAACGTAAAACTTGATGTTTTAAATGAAAAATGTGAAACCTATAGATCTTCTTTTCAAAATCAAGATATCTCATTAGGGATTGTTTAGTGATAGCTTCCCGTCCACTTGGTAAATTGAACATAGTGCATGCTTACTAATACCTTGGATGTTATAATATGATAGTAAAGTTCTAATTAAAGTGAATTTTCAATTCAAGGCCACTTTTGATGAATAATTAAATGTTTTAGATCTCCTTTAATGATTAATATTCCTAGTTAAACCACTAATATAAGATCTCTTGACATTGTTGCATTCAAGCTATCATTCATTATGGCCTTTCTTTTGACCTATATGTTTTTATACCTAATGTTCAAGTTTTTTTCTTGAGAAAAAGCAAAGGTTTAAATAGGGGGAAGTTGATAGGTGTGTTTTAGGTTATGTTTTCATAGCCTTTAAGTATGTTAAGTTTAATGTTTTGGAGAGTAATGCTGCACTTAGGACTTATATTTATGTTCTCTTGATGTTATTGTCATTGTTTATGTGTTTTAAATGTTTTGTGATGATATTGTGCAAGAAATTATCTCAATTGTGTAGGTGCTTAATAGAGTTCCATAAGGAGTCGAATGAAGGGTCAAAGTGGGATAAAAGATGTAAAAACAAGACAAATTGCTTATTTACAATCGTGATAGAGAATTTTGAAGCCAAAGAAGTCACAATTGTGAGTAGTCACGATCTTGACTTACTATAAGCACAAAAAATGGGGATTTTTCGAAATTTTCTATGATTTAGACATAAATAAATGTTGGAAACCCTAGAAGCCACCATTGATCATTTGGTAACTTACCCAAAGAGGTAAAACCCAGGTTTTTGTGATTCCATATGAGAGAAATCAAAACCATCGATCAAGTTGTTCAAGAGCAAGCTAACCTTCCAGATTTCAAGCACCAAGGAAAGAAGAGAAGAGTGTCAAGCTTAATTTAGTTTTATTCTTTCTTCTCTTTTCTACCTTTTTGTATAGAAAGTATAATATTTGAGGAAATCATTGACATTAAATATGGATAAAATTCTTTGTAGGAATTACTCTTAAACTATTTTATTGAACTCAATCTTATTCATTCAACAAAATGTTTTTTATGTTTATTTTGCCTACTCCTTACAATAGATTGAGAGATTAAGAAAGAGAATTTGTGTTGGGTTGTACAATGAGAGATGGAACTCTAATAGTAAAATCAATATTAGACCACCAATTAGTTGAAGAGAGATATTAGTTAATTAATTGATTACCTATAGGGTTTACTTCATAACAATAGATTGAGAGATTGCAAAGCTTATAATAGATTAAGAGATTGCAAAGTTATTCCCATTTTATTCAACTAGGGAAATTTGGTTACACTTTAAAAGAGGATAACTAAAAAAGTAGAATATCTTTGATCAAACATTATTTAATCGATAAGATAACAGGGATACAAAATAAGGTTAAAGTTACCTAGTTTTAATCTTTGATTTCTCAAGTCCAAGCACTCTTATTCATTAATTTGTTATATTTTTCTATTTTAGTTTACTTTTAGTTATTGTTATTTGATTTTGTGCCATGAACAAAGTGTAGCACAAATTTTTAGGTGATTAATCCTAATCCTTATGGAACAATATCTATTATACTACAACTCATTAACCTGTATACTTATGCTATAACGTGAAACAAGTTGGCATTTCCAATCAACATCTTAATAGGGTAACATCATCCTCTAAGAAGATATTATGCATGCACTAAGAGAGGCTAATCCCTTTTATATCTACAAAAATCCAACCTAATGTTGTCTTATAGTCTTAAAGTACTCAAACAAACTTATCTTCTTGCTCGAGAGATAGATTACTTGTGATTATGATAGGAAGTGTGTTGTTGTCTCCCATAAATATGTACCTAAGATGATTCGGTAATGGCTTCTTTTCCATGTTAGGAGCTTGTAGTACAATGGATACAAATTGATTAGAAAAATTAGGAAAATCTAAAAATTAAATTGCACACATACCAAACTTAGGAGGAAGCATATATATAAGGAAGAAAATAGTTCCTCTAAATGGTTGTATACTTCCTTGAAATTTTCCTTTAAATGGTTGTATACTTCCTTTTGTAATGAAGTGTTCAAAGCTACGTTTAATGGATCTTAGGAAGAAAGATATGCATCTTTTCTATCAATGAGTTGATAATATCTATCTTGACAACTGACTTACATTCAGGGTGGCTTTCAGGTTTCAGGATTTGACTGATAGTAATTTTTGCTTGCTGTTTAGCTAAGTGTTGGCTCAGAGGCTTTTGGTTTTGTGTTTTTCTAGCTTCCCCTTTGTTTCGTTTGCTACAGACTTGCTATTTCTTGTTTCCCCTTTTAGTTTTTTTCTCAATTGAGGTTTGAACTCGTTGGTTTTGTACATAACTCTTATTTTTTATTAATCTAAATCTGATTTATCAAAAAAAAATACTTCACACAAATGAAACGAAATATTTATACTAACAATGCCATAATTTTACATAAATTATACCAATGAAAACCATACCAATACCATATATTCTATTTTTCAAAGGCTATAATCCTATTTCAAAAATTATTAACCATTTACATTCTCATTATGACTTCCCAGAGAATAAAAATCTATCTATTGAAATCAAACCATAATAATGACTACTCTATTGCACTCAGTTATGAAAATTTTCAAATCATACATGCTTCTACAAATAACACCAACTTCTTATTAAATTCACAATAGATATCACTTTATGTAACCCTTTTTTTTACATTAATAATAAATGCAATATTTTTCTTTTCTGTCCTAGTAGATTCATTTACTCCATACCAACTAGAACACTAAATGCATCATTCTGAAAATCCTTTACCTAATATGAATATTTTTCCTTCTATTTAGCATGTTTACTCTCACCTCTACCCATTGTAACTCTCCCTTATCTTTACTTTCATTCCCTATGCAATACATGTTCGATATAATAATGAGTTCCATTCATTCTTTTAATATGCTTGAGCATATTAACCATGATAATTTACGCATTTGTAAGACCTTAGATCCAAAATTAAGGGTATGATGAAATGCAAATATCATGAAACTCTAAGAAATAGACCTAAGATTTATAACATAAACAAAATTTTATCCTCAAGAGAAATATAAGGATATATTAATACATGCCATAATATATTCCCAGCAAAAGGTTGTTCTTCATGCATTACTTTATGAAGAAAAGCATTTATTTTCATATTTGCAATTAACAGAGCTAAAAATATGTGATATATCCTAGACCGAATAATAGAGGTGTGATGAGCATGAAAAACATTTAGGAAATTAATCGAGTAAACACAAACACATAAAGAATCAATAAGATAACCTCATCTACATGAATTTCATTGCTAGCAATTTCTTAACAATATACCTACTCTCACACACGATATATAGATTACAATTTAAATCGATTGAATGTAACTACTCGTAAGCATGAAACATAGCCAAAAGATAAAGATTTTACATTTAAAAAAATACTATCTACTATTTTAAAATACTAATGACTTAGAAGAACGACATTGGTTGCTAGTGGAGCAATCGGGTTCTTCGATGAGGAGGAGAAAGAGAATATTTTGGGTGAAAGGGTGGGAGGCTAACCTTTGCGAACATGTACGTGGGAGGTGTACCGATGATTAAGGATGTTAAGGAAAAAAGGAGGGGATATACTATGATGGCTGAAGTTGGAGGCACTCCAATAGTATGAGAGAATGATGATATAAGAAATAGATGTAGGTCCTCTGATGGCTAAGACGAGGAAGCGATATGACGATGGACGATGGAAAAAGGATGAGAAAAGAAGATAGGGTTTATATGAAAGGGGATATCTTACTATTTTGTATTTTTCACATATACTCTTTGATTAATTAATTTACTTCTTTGCTCTTATTTATGTTAATCAAAGTTGTAAGTTTCATTAATTAGAGGGGCATATAGAGGGGTCCAGTAATTTTACCATAATAATTGAAACTTGAATTGCAATAGGAGCCCAATGCTTAACATATATCAAATGTGGTATATTAATTATTTAGAAAAATATATAGAGGACTTAGATTGTTTACATTAAAAAATATAATGACTATTAAATATTGCAAAAGGAACATCTATTTTTGGTCCATATGATTCATACAAATATGAAGAACATCCAACTAAAAATTAAAACATATGACAATCATACTACACATTCATACCACATTTTTCTTAAATTTTGTTAGTTTACTCTCACATCAGTTGTACCTAGTTGATAATTCTTCAGGTAATTTGTTAGAATAACAAGAAGAAATTAAGAAATTTTCCCATTAAAAAACATTACACAGTTTTATCTTTTTTTTATTTAATACTCCATATGTTACAAATCTTCTTCTCAAATTCAAATATATTTTAGAAAATTTTGTTACATAATCTTTTAACTTACATATGAAATTCACATTCATATCCATTGAATATTATGGGTAAACTCATAGATTAGATAATCTAACTCCATTTTAAAAGGGAAACAATTTGCAAAAATCGTAAAAATGCTTTTTTCTTTTACATTCAATAAAAGTAGGACTCATTAGTGATCCCTCCTCTTCCCAGAAACACGCACGTACAATGAAGTGCATAGATAAGTCAGATGTCTGCATCATACTTAGGAGCGATGAAGTATTTACTGAGGTCAAATCAATTAATATTTCACATATGGATAAAAATTTTCATTTCTCCTTTTTTACCATACCAATTTTATTTTAATTAAATAAAGTAAATTATATTTTAAATTAGTAATTTTAATCAATTTTATAATATTACCTATAATCATAAATTAAATTAATTAAATTCTGCAAACGTGATATACGCAATCATATATATGTTGGTTTATGCCTTACAGTCAATTGGTTGGTTGTAGATTTATAACACATTTTATGAAAGGCATTATTTATCTTATGCATATTTGTTTAATAAACTAATGTATAAAATAAAGTCCATGGGATAATATGTTTTACACGTGAATTATGATGGAGATTATAATTATGAGATTTATATTGTAATTAAATATTATCCCTAAATTGTTCCTAATCGTTGTTCTATTAAGACTGGACATTAATAGAGTGAACGATTAGCACACGTTATGTTTTTCCTTATGAAGGAAGTAGTTGTTCTCATAGACTAAAATATGAAAATACTTAAACAAATGAGTGGGCACTTGATAGAGAACAAGTTCAATAAACTGACCCGATATGAGAATTTCATATGGAACATTACTTGTGTGTCTATGGAAATACTCATTGTGATGTGTCTATAGAAATACTCATTGTGATGACTGTATAAGTGATCCTTAGACTTGAGATCACCAAGGTTATCTTGTATAGGAATTGTTATATTTTAATGCTACTTATGACCTATTCTAACCATGGATAGTTCACTCGGTAGTCATTGGATGTAGCATGGACTATATAAGGGTAGTTGAATGATCAATATAAGATTCATCACCCTAAAGTAATTAGAAAGAATGTTCTATTATTCTTTATTAGTATTGATTTATGAAATCCTTGGCTAAGGTGGAATAACACCTTGAAAAGAATTTTCAATTGTCATTAATAAAATCAATTGATAATAGTGGAGAATTAATATGATTAGACTGAAATAGAGAAGACACTAATTTCATACTCTATGTCTAATCAGAATGTTGTATGACGAAAGGATTGAATTATGCGAAAAATTATGCACGAACATATTAAGTCAAAACCACTTTTACATTCCTAATATTTGGTTGGTCATGACATGTTGTGAGATGTCAATCTTGATCTATGATCATAAATTGTTTAATTGGAGAATTAAAGATAAATTAAATGAAGTTTTAATTTATCTAATTCTAATTATGAATTATAATTATAATTTATGATCATTGCCAACATATTAGGAACCTAATGGATCACACATATAGGTTTATTTAAAGAGAGTAAAATTTAATTAAGTTAGACTTAATTGTTAAGTTAAAATACTTTATATTCAAATATAAGATATTTGATTTAATTTAAATTAAATTGTAATTAAAATTAAAATTAGACTTTAATTACAATTTATATTTAATTTTAATATTAAGAACATATGAGTTTTTTTATTATATAAAGAGGCAACCTTATGGTTATTAGTATAGCTCTACTTCCTCTAAAAATTGTTTGAGAAAACGAAAACTTTGATCAAGCTTGAAAAATAAGGTAAGAATTTAGATTCATACTTTATTACTTTTGTAATTTAATCTTATGATGAAATATCGAGATCTTATCTTTATAAGAAATCGAAGAACTTAAAAATTGTTTTTATGTTGTTTTTCTTCCGCTACATGACTTGATCGCTTTCCGATTTTCCAATAAAAATGTCAATCAAAATTAAAACATGGATCCAGGTATGACTTTGTTAGTTAAAGCATCAATCGATCCTGCATAAATGGTTTCCAGAAAGAAGCAAAGGTAAGACCACCTGGAGCTGAGAATTATGTTCTCCATTTTAGCATTTGTAGTCGGTCCTTCAATTTAGGATCTTACAGATAACAAGAAATCTATCAAGAAGGCCAAGGAGAGGTCAATTCTCAAATCAAAAGAAGGCACTATTCGCGTTCGAATTTTTATGGGGGCTAGATGTGTCAAAGAGTTTTGAGTTCCAATTTTATTTGTTATGAGTCAAAATATATGGGGTAACTGTGTAATATACGCACAAGCAGGACGATGAAACCAGCTTTTTCTAATAAAAGAATAACACATAAAACTTGAAATAGTTTCTGATGTCACAGATGCTAGCAACAATGTCATGCCAAGTCGGTCGGTGAAGTATATATCCCGCGTACATGTTTACTTTTAGAGTGAACGGTGGCATGGTATATTCCATTTACAGAATAAGAAGAAAAAGGGTGTAAGTGGTCCAAACTAGAACATTTCTTCCCTCTTGAAGCAGTGAACATTTATGAGAGTCACATTAACTCCTCGGTGTCCAATTTAATAGCTCCTGGATATGTAATTTGAGCTTTTCTTCTTTTTTTTTTCAAAATTCCCTTAAATTTTAACTCCCTCCAAAGCATTTATTCTTATGCACGCATTATCTAAAGCACTAGTCAGAGGGATCACGTAAAAGAAGCTTTCTGAATGCAGTAAATACTTCCATTTTATGTTACCTTTTTCTTCCATGCAACCGGAAAGGCTTGAGTACTCCTGTGACTACTTATTTTCATGTGACCTTCTCTTAAGCACACACTCTTCCGTGTGATTCGATTCAATACAATGCGTCACTGGTGCCCACCACTTCATCTACATATATTCACCAAAATATTCACCACTAGCTCTCACAGTTGTCTCAAATATTCACCAAGATATATCTAGTTAGCTTATAATTTTTGTGAAAAGGGCATAGAAGAACAACAGACTCAGAGATCATTTCTAAGCAATGAAGGGTTCTATTTGTCTTGGAGTCTTGCTCATTTCTCTTCTTCTTCTTCCCTCATTCATATCTACAAGGCACATAAGCAGGCCAAGAACACGTACGAGTCCTTTTCTTTCTATGCACCTCTTCATTCCATTAGATTTTTGTTCTGCATATTAGAATCAATCTTTGAAATACTTGGTGTAACATGTCTAAAAATTAAATTTTTGGAAATTGATGACACAGGCCATGGGCATCGTCTTTCTGCGCAAATACCAACTCTGACAAGAGATGGAATGGTGGCCAACCCTAGCTTCTTCAGGGAAAGAAGAAAAAACAAGGGACCTGATACGGTTCAAGTAGCAGGGTCGAGCATGCCTGACTGTTCTCATGCTTGTGGCTCATGTTCACCTTGTAGATTGGTGATGGTTAGCTTTGTTTGTGCATCGCTTGAAGAGGCAGAGACTTGTCCCATAGCTTACAAGTGCATGTGTAAAAACAAGTCTTATCCTGTCCCGTGATAACTATTACCTTCCAACTTCTTTAAACTGTTGTAACTAGAACGCGTAATCCATGCTTTCCTTTCTTTTTTTTATTTTGAATTTCTTCCTTTGAATTTTACGTAAAAATTCTAGGCATGTCTTTTGTACTTGTAATCAGAGAGTTGAACTTCCCTTTTTGATATGGAAATTGACTTCATTAATTTTTCCGATTCCCTTGTGTGTGTACCACTGTCTCTTGTATTTTGCACCCAACAAAATCCTAGCAAATCAGAGGTGACTGCTCCGTGGTGAATCAAAATATGTTGATACAGTACGTTTAGAAGCAAACTCCAGTTGATGATGTTGGGGGCCTAGTAATTGTTCACGTGACATGCCATGCAGGGAATCTAGTTATTGCTTGTATATACTATCACACAAATCAATTTATTATGCTACAAAGACACGGTTCCCGCTTATATTTGAAATTCATTAATGTATCGGACCAACACACATTTTTTTCCTGGTCCGAATACAAATTCACCCCATTTCGCTTTCGTCCACTTTAAGATGCAGGCCAACTCTTTAATTTGTTGTTGAAGTTTTCAATATTTCACATTTGTTTCAATACAATATCTACTTTAATAAGATTTATTGAAATTAGGTATTATCATAGAAGCAATATTGATAAATAGTTTATTTATTTAATTATCATGTTATAAGATCATATTAATAGATAATAGTACAATTATAAGGGATTTAAAGTAATAAATGCTTAAGTTATCTAAGATAGTTCCCATTTAAACATGGTATTCACAAAGAGTAGGAATAACATCTTCTTAGTACTAAAATTTTCAACATTATTACAATTAAATCTAATCAATCAAACACTGTAATTGAATCCTACACTAATAGAAATGTAAGACACTTAACTTGTTCCAACATTTTTTTGGTTATAATATCTCCGAATGAGTGACATTTTCATTAAAAAGAAAACAAGTTCTCACTTTTTATTTTTTAAAAGAGATAAAAATTGAACTTAAAAAAAATTCTTCAGTCAATTTGTAAGTTAAAAAAAGTGTTACGAGTCCTTTAACTATAAAAGTGATCACAAACTTTAATTCTTATTTATTTAAAAAATTTTGGACTACTTTTTTTTCTTATTTAATTTGTTTTTAAAAAATTGGACTGGGTTTGGAAAGTTATTATTTTAATAAAAAATTTTATTAGTCTATGAAATTTTTGTTAGAAAGAGGAATTTCATCACAAGAGTTTTATTGAAAATAGAAATAAAAAAACAACTTTAAAAATAATTTCAAACAATAATGAGATGTAAATAAAGAAAGCAATAGGGAAGTTTCGACCTAAAGTTTAATATTTGGTAGTTTTTAAAAAGAATTTTGACATTATAAAAATGATAATATTTAAACTCTAAAATTTCATTTGAATCCTATTAAAAAAATACACTTCACATATTTTAATTTTAAAAGCCAGTCCTACGTTATGAGTTGAGCATCCTATCTAACCAAGTAGATCCCGCTATCATCTCCATTTTTCTTTTTATCATTCTCATCCCCCTTAATCAAATATCTACCTATCATTGAATTAAACTCATCTTTGAAATTTACACAAGGGATATAATACATGGGCGAAGAGAGGGAGAGGGAAGCTAACAAGAGAAGGAGAAACATTTCTGAACTAAGGAAAGTTACCACTTATATTATGATGATGATAAAATATTTTTATTATTAACGGTTTTATTATTTTAATATATTGATAAGATAAGACTGAGAAAGGAATGAAACAATATATATTGACTCCAAAATTGGAGCATTGAAAGTAAATGATACATAAAGATCAAGTTATTAAATGAATGATCAAGGATTAAGATAGTGAAGTTGAATATATTACATTATATGATTTTTGTTATAAATCTTATGTTAATCTTCTAAAAGTGATTAAGGACTCAAATCATATATGTGTATTCATATTTTGATTTATTGCATATAGTGGTTTCATATTCGAAAGAAAAGTTTATGAAAGTTTTTAAAGAAATTCTCTTGAGGCATTTGGGGATTTGTTAAATGTGTTTGAGTTAACTTTTGTTGAAAAAAATGTTTTGATGTGTTTTGGGGAAGTTTAAAAAATATAAGAAAAGTTTTGGAAGTGTTAAAAACTATATTTTAGAATAATTGATCGATTGGTATATGTGAATGGTCAACTAGTATAGCTGAAATTGTGTAAGACTAATTAACCAGTATTGTTAAGTGATCAACCCATGTATTAGTTGATTACACACATAAATGATCAATTAGTAGTTATGAAAACAATGTTTTAACAGCTAATTTCTAATTAAAAAATTTTATTTAATGTCTCTAATGATTATAAATGGCTATAAACAACTAATTTATATTTTTTAAGTCTATAAATAGGCATATGAGAGTATTATTTATTCATCAATTGAATCAAAGAGCATTGTAGTATATAAAAGTGATCAATTAAGTATGTTTTATAAGTGTGTAGTTTTGGTATTTGGTGGCATTCATCACTATTTTTGTTGGGAGCCCTCTTAAGCATTTTGATTGAACAAATGAGATACTTTTTTAGTGTATTTGATTGTGAGCTTGCTAAAATTAATTTGTAAGAGTTACTATTCACCTATTGAAAGAAAGATTTGAGTATATTGTAAAAATTGTTCTTCACTTGTTGTAAAAGAAGATTTTGTACAAGGGTTGCCCTTCCTCTGTAAAAGAAGATTATAATGAAATTTCAAACAAGTAACTAAAGAGTGAATATAGATAAGGTTTATGCATCAAACCAATATAAATTTGGTTTGCTTTTCTCTTCCTTATCCTCTTTACCTTATAAGTTTACTTTAATTTGAGTTACATTAATTTATAAATTGCAATATTTCATTATATTTTCCCATATAATTAGAATTGATTTTATGGTGAATTTTAATCAGGTAAAAGACTTAGAAAATTTAGTCACACCTAATTCAATTCCCTCCTTTGTCTCAAGCGCTAGATAGGGCCAATAGAAAATAAAAGAAAAACTTAAAAACTCAAAAGTGATAACGGAAAATGATGACTCTAATGTGCTAAAGAGAAGGGATAACAGTCAATTAAGTGATTAAGTTTTTTAAATTTTTTCAGTTAAGTGATCAAGTTTTAAAAATTTTTAATTGAGTGATTAACATTTGAAAAGTAAATCAGTTGAGTGAAAAAACTTAATGCCGTTAGTCATTGATCCGACCCGGTCCAATAACCTTGATCTGACCTGGCCCATTCCAACTTTTTTACCTCTTCTGGTTAATTTTTTAAATGTTAATCACTCAATTGAAAATATTTTTAAATCTTAGTCATTTAACTGAAAAATATAAAAAAAGTTATATTAATAACATATTTTGAAAATTTTAATATAGATTCATCTCATAAATGAATATTTTTACATAAT